>JAWWMW010131462.1:0-19157 GCA_035048345.1 Echeveria elegans
AAATTTCCTTAAAATTTAGAGACGTACAAAAACACAATGGAAAAATATTCAACATTTTTGTTATATTTTTTTATAAAATTTTGTGTTACATTTTTCTAAATTTGGAAAATATCAAATTAAATTTATACAAAACTATTTGTGAGTCATAAATTTTTTTTTATCAAAAGTGATACTAAATGAGTGAATTTTACTTATTTGTTTAATGAAATTTTAATTTTTTAATTTGGTTTAATATTGTTTTTTATTTTTTAGTTTTGTAACGAAAATTGCTAATGAAAATTCTAACGACATGCCTATACTGGCCGAATAAACAAAAGTTGAGGAGTTAAAATGAGAATCAACAAAAGTTGAGGATTTAAATGAACTTTTTGAAGTTGAGGATTTAAATGTCCGAATTTGGTAAGTTCATGATTTAAATGACATTTTTCCCCATATTCATGTGTGTACTTCGACTATTTTAGAATTTTTATATTAAAGGTGTAGGAAAGGAGTTTTGAAGGTTTTGGGACAAATTCACTGAAGTTCAGCCCTGGTAGCAAAAGAACGGAGTTAAGGTATTGGACCAGTTTGAATTGATGTGTTTCCTGTCTGCTAATAGGATGAGGTGTTGAGGGATTTGGGATAGGACGACGATCAATTCGGTTTCTCGCTCAATTCCAACGATTCACATTCTAGGATTAAAATTTAAAGATGTCAAAAAGCTAAGGCGCAGTTGTCTAAAGCATCGCTTTTGTAATATGCAATTACTATATAAACTCAACTCAGGACTTGCTTTACCGAGTTATGGAATGGACACAATCAATCTCAGTCAATCACTCTTCAATTGCTCTGTGTTGTTTCCTTGTTAGCTTGTTAGATGTATTTTGATATGGGGAAATGAACAAGAACTAAAAGGTAAACGACACGAGATACTTCCCTAACTCTATTCATCATGAATATGTGCCCTACTCATCTATTTTTTAAGTGCGGGGTGTTTGATGAGTGTCATAAATGTTGATTATTTACACACATCTTTACTCTTATTCTTAATGTTTATGAGTTAAAATTGGTTGTATTTGATACTCTTATTGTTTTTCAAGTATAAAACACACTTTCAAAAACTTAAGGGAGCTTAGTGCAAACATAATAAAAACGAGGATAAATCGGGTGAAAATCAGGAGTTTTGGCAGAAAAATGAAATGTCACTCGACCCGGTGAGTGAAGATGAGGAGGGTTACTTGACCGAGTGATTGCACAAAATGCGGCTTTTTGACTACTTGATCATTCAACTCGACCAAATGGAGAAAAGACTAACTCGACCAACTTTAAATCGACCAAATGAGCTATGGATAGACATGAATGCACTATTATTAGAATATTTATCTCAATGTTTTAAGGAGAATTTAATATACAAGAGGAAAGGCACAATAAATGGACATATTCGAGAGGAGGAAAGACATCATAAAGGGGTGCATTTATGGTCAGCATTGAGGAGTTTGAAATGCACTATAAATATAGTGCTTACTCTAGAGTTTTGAGTATGCAATCCCTCAAGGGATGCATCGCTAAAAAAGGAGGTCGAGTGACAATAGAGGTTCTGGTTGAGCATTAAGATTCTTTGACATTGAGCATTTCCTAACTCTTTTCTACTTTGTTTATTATTTATATTCGTTAAAGACATCTTGTGATATGATCTAAAGGATTCTTTAGTACTTAAATGATATATTGATAAGTTAATCTCTATTTTTTTGAATGATTTTGAGTTTAAACCATTCATTATAGCTTATACTTATGTCATGCCTTTTAGTCGTTTAACAAAATATCTAGTAGAATTGCATAAGTAGCTTATTTTAGGAAAGAACAATAGTAAACATAGTATATATAGATTGAATATGAGGTATATTCTAGGGAAGGACTGAGAGGTGAACCTAGTATATTTAAAAGTTAAAATAACTATTAAACTAAGAGTTGTTGTGCGCGAGAGCGTCAATTTCATTTGGTCAAAGACTACATTTAGATTTTACTTACTATCATTGAAGGTTGCAAATCGATTTACCGTACGCATTAAGTCTTTTGACCCCCACACTATCCTGATGGGTGAGTTATAGTCTCGTGAATGTTTTCAGAAACAGGAATACCTACACATCCCCATCATGCTAGTATTTGAATGAAATGCATGTCTATCTAAAAATGTCTTTTGAATAACTGATTTGAATTCTTTTCCTTTGCAAATTCAATTGAAGTTAAGAACAATGCTTACCTTTGTCGGTGTCAATAATTTATATACACTTTCGAAAAAATACAATTTAAAATTAAATACATTTTAAAAATACCAAAAGTTTAAACTCGCACATCATTCATTTTTCCTCATGTACCTCAAATAAAAATTAATTTTTTAAAAATAGAATTGCCAGTCTCTTGCATATGCTGGATAATCCATAAGCTAACAATAACAGATTCATTTCCTAGTTTTTAGACATTTGTCGTTAACCCGTAAGGACAGAGGAATCTAGCAATCTCAAATTTTAGCTAAAAAATTATAAACATATTCCACGCACAATGTTCATATTTCTATTTCGAAACTCAGAATGTTTGCATCCAGCACCGCCTGCCAGAAAGGATGTGTCAAACTCTTGCCACTACAATCCTTCAGCGTCCAAGTGAACCCAAGTCATCAAGACATTTGTCGATGCCAAACACAAAAATCAAACCATTCAACGTCAAGTGAGAACAAGTCATCAAGACCCTCGCCGGCGTCAAACACAAAGTAAATAAACAGCACTTTCCCTCCAGTGAGATCAAGTCAACGCAACCCTCGCCAGAGAACAGAAGTTATCAGACGTGCAACTGAGATAAAGTCATCAAGACCCTCACGAACGTCACATATCTACTTTAACAAATCAAATCAAACGCAAAACAACAACGCCATAAAATCAGAGGAGAAATAGAAATTGTATTTGCATCTTTGAAATTTAAAATATAAGATTTATTTGTGTTGTATTCTTAGAGTAAAATCAGACTTGTTCTATACTGAACTTTTATGTAAACTGCTCTAAAATTCCAAGAACTTAACAAACAATACTTATTAACTACAGCGGAAGCTTACTAAACCCTGTACACAACCTGACCTGAACTATATCAGTTTTAGGCTATAACCAGTGCAAGAAATCAGAGCATAACCTGTTTCAAACCTGACTGATCAACTTGTATACACTACACACAGATTCAATCAAATGTCCTAACACATAACCTGTCTAAGAAATCAAACTTAAACATACAATCTGTCCTAGCGTTCTAACAGGTCATACAACAGATTCAAGAATAAACTAAAACTGAATGTAGACTGAGAAGTAAAGAACAGAAAGTAAAAACAAGAACACAAGCCTTTTTTTACGTGGAACCGGCGTAACGCCGGAGGAAACCACGTGAAGCTCTACCAAGCTTCAAATCCACTATAATCAGGCAGAGTACACCTTTGAATCGTCCTGTTACAAGCTGAAACCGAGCACACCGTTGCTAACACCACAACTGAACTTGTCAAGACTATAAACCTAGCTTGGCAGCACCGAGAGTAGAGAACAAGCCGCTCTAACACTCTACAACACTCTCACACAGCCTGAACACACTTCCTCTCCAAGGAATCGATGACGAAGAACTGAAGAAAACTGATCGGGGATGAACGGGGATGAACTCAGATCTGAAAATTGAGATTCTGTTGAAACCCTTGCTTAAGGATGATTATATACCCTTTACTCAGCACCCTTAGATCAGATCTGATCGGACGGACAGCAGCCATCAGTCCAGCCTGGCAGGAGCTCACGCCAATCGCGTGACACATTCAGTCGACCAATCCCTGATCTCCCTGATGACTCAGCTTTGCCAGCTGGAATGGGCTTCACTCCTTGGGCTGCTTTCCCTTTGATCCAGTCCAACAATCCGTAGCATATATTCCAGTTCAGTTTCCTTCAATTTGTTTCCTCTATTTTATATTTTTATAAAATATTGGAACCACCGTGTTCTTAAAGTAGATATCTGTCACTTAGGATGCAAGCATACCTGAAGTGCTGTTGCATAATAGTATTATGTGATCATCCTGATTTACCAGTATCAGTAAACCGGAGGCAGCATTGATAAATGCTGTAATAACATGTAACATGCGATGAACAACACAATCAAGAGTATCAGAAGGTTCGAAGTAGTATCATAGCCTGAATGAGTGTGCTCCGCCAGTTTTCAAGACATGCGAAGTAAACAACGAAGACGCCAAAAGTGTGTTAAATGTAATTTTCCCGCTTGTGGTCTGATACACCCGGATAACCAATTAAACGCATCACCCACTCCGCCTATCGACTCTTCAAACACATCTGGAAGACACTGACAGCCCAATGCTGATGTGATTACTCGCATATTTTTTCTTGATACTACATACTCTGAATGCCAAGGGGCACGGGGAAATGAATATGAAGCTAGACAGAGCAACCATAAGGGGACTTTCTCATTAGGAAATAGCATACAAGTGCACATGGTGAATATCTACTCATCCATTTATGGTCTCGAAGTTTTAAGGATTTGAAGCCCGCACAAATGAGACATGTCACTCCTGCATAATCTGATTATTATGCAATTCAAAATCATTGATGTTCAGAATAGCTGATCAAACAATTCTCTAAACTGAATTATAACACTGCACTAATCAGCCAGAAACAACTAGCAATATACCTACCATATATCGATCCCTTCTGTGGGGTTTCCGAGCGCACCATGCATCTCAGGTGTTACTTCTCCATTCCACCGACCTAATAAAGGAAAGTAGTGAACATATAAAAATAACAAATATTTATTAAAATATTACCAAAATCTCTTTTTGATTTCAAATTTTCAACAATTTGTTTTCGACTGGAGAGTATTATGTCAAATAATTACGCCGTTTTGTGCATATTTTCAGTAGCTATCTAAATTAAAATGGAAATATTGATTTTGGCTTACTATTGGGGTGTCAAACGGGTCGGGCCACGCAAAATATACAACACTTCAGCTCATAACAACCCTAATTTCTAAAGCATATCGTTAAAATCTGGGCCGAGCCTGGACCACCCAGGATAAAAAACGGTAATGTTCGGACATGCTGCGTTGTTTGACGCGAGTCAAATAAATATATTTTTAATATACTAGCAATGTACCCGTTGTCACAACGGAAATGCGGCGGAAACAGAAGATTATTGTCTCGCTTTATAAATCTTTTTCGAATAAGGTATATTCGATTCCAATGTCTCCTACTTGGATGTTTAGATCTAAAACTAATTTTAAATCGACGGAGTTGCGAGGGGATGATTTATTTTAAAACGACCATTCTCGTCTCGCTATCGAAATCTCTTAGAAATTTAATTTTTTTTAGTGCCTCCTTCGATTTCCTTCAATATTTCCATCATTTCCCCTACCAATTTTATTTTTATTTTTTAATTGTAATTATAATTTTTAATTTTTTCTATTATTAATTTTTAAGTTGTATTGTTTAATTGTTTGATTTTTTATTTATAGTTTTAGGTTTTATTTTTTATAATTTATATTTATATGTATCTTATTTAATTGACAAAAATGACACATTTATAATTAATGATGGAGGAAGAGGCATTTTGGGGAACACCTATTTGAACTTTTGATCATTCATCCCTTCTCCCTATTCTATTATTATATAGAAGATAATGTTGTGGATAATTTATTAACATAATATGGTCACACTTGTGAGAATAATAGTTGGTATAGCCAATGAGATCAATTCTTTTTTATCAAATATTTAATTCTATACTAAAACTTAAAATAATACAAAATTTAAGACGGGCGGTAGGACTAATTTGTAATGGATCTAATCGGGCAGGACTTTTTCAAGCCAACTAGCTTGCTTAACTTAGTTGGATCCCGGCTTTGGCTTTTCAGTCCGAAAGTCTGAGAATGGGTCGGGCTTCTTGCTTTTCTTTAGGAATTTCTGACCTAATAGACACCCCTAATATTATTGGGTTGCATTATTGGGATTATTTAAGCCCAATTTATATTTTTATTGAAACTTAAACGACTCATTTTTTCCAACAACATTTGAGGAGCATGTAAGGATGTACTGGCTCTCTATATGGTGTGTTTCTTCTTTATCCCAGCTAGCAAATAAAAACTATTTCCTCTTGGTGAGTATATGAGTTTTTTGTTCTAGTGTGGCAGTTGTTTCTCTTTGCGGTGATCATGAACAAGTCTTTCGATCGTCTTTATTAAGATTGAGCTGCATAAGATTGAATTCATTAGTTATTGTATTCTAGAAAGCTGTTTCTACCATATCATGCCCTGTATGAATGCAATAAGCTTTAAAGAAAGCGATGAGCGTGCCTTGACTTTGCCCATTAACAATTTTTAATAGCTACTGATAGATCATATTTTGACGCTCCGTTAAGTCTCTAATACTAGTCTTGTTTGTCTAATTATATGTATAAGATTATGCTTTTGGTGTAGTTTTGTATAAAATGAGGGATGAAGAAATACAAGCTAAAATATCACATTTAAAGGCAATTTTCTGTGGGAGAAATGTGGACGGATTTGGAGAAGCAAAGCTTCAGTTAGAGCTTCTAAAAGACAAAGTCAAGCAAGCTGCACAAATGATTGGAGGACCAAGAAGTGCGCGACCATAACGAAAAACCTGCGCAATGGCATTCTGCTTGCGCAATCTCAAGTTTAGCGCCTGTAAACTTCAAGAGGCTCTAGAGAATCCGTCTGTGGTATGATCGAGCCGAAACAAAAGCTGTTGGAAAGTTGAATCAAATATCTACAACCTTTGTTTTGACCTCGAAGAGAGATTCAAGCGTTAAGAGGGTCACAAATTGAGTTCAGTGACGTGCAAGATTAGAGAGTTGCTCGGATGATTAAGGGATAGTGCGACGTGGATGAAGAACAACTTCAGAAGCTACCTGCACATTAACAGCGCCAACTACTTGGCCATGACCCACGCCGACTCGTTGACCATGACGTCAGCATTCAGATTTTGGAAATCAAAATAAAATTTCTGATAAGGATCAAAGGGAATTCAACCTTTATTTGAATTCCCAGAAGATAAGGTCGATCAGAATGAATGAAGATTATCAAGAAGAACAAATTTGAAATTCAAAGGGGGTGTTAAGGGGATCGAGCATTATCAACAAGAGCGAAACCTAGCACTATAAATAAGAGTGCTAGGCGGACGACCAGGGCACACAAAAAATCGGGCATTTTGCTCTTTCCCCTCTCCACACAAGCTACAAGCCGAGATCAAGACTTGAAGCGACAACCAAAATCCGACCAAGAGGACGGCCGAGACTTCATCTTTTTTTTTTCTTCTCTTGTATTCATTTGTATATTTTTGATGATGGTGAATTTAGCAAGCATGTCGAGCTAATTTGTTAGTATCGATGAAGAGCGTGAACGTATAATAGTCATGTTTTAAGACTTGCACTTCATCTATGAAAGATTTTTATTATGTAATAGTTCGATTGCGCATATTTATGTTTTCAACAATGTCTTACTAGGGAATGCTCTAACGGGCAAACCTAGTTTGATAACTTGATTTCATAAATTAAACTATTTGAATAGCTGAAATGGGACGATCGGGGGTGATGCTAGTAAAGACATATGCTACTCTAGCGGATACGCATGTGTTGAAACCAAATCCTCGAATTAATAACGCATGAGTTGACCATGACTATGAGTGTGTACGGTGAGAGATACCTTAGCGGAGAGTTATGGTGTGGAACTGGTTCATAGAATTATTAGTGTCAATGATAAACTGACTATCGCAAAGGATAGCTCGGAGTCAATACGTTTCATATTAAATAGAAATTAATACAATCTTCTTTCTCCTCTTTTCTTTTCTCAACGATTTACAAACCAAGCAACTTACAAAACCCACCCTGTTTTTACTTTTTAATTTGGAAAGAACGACTTTCAGCAATTCCGTGTTGGATCGAGTCCGTACTTAATCGTTATACTAGTGGTGAACACGAATATTAAATATTAGTGGTATCTACGAGTCCGTACTCAATCCTATAAGCCTAAAAATTTGAAGAAAAGTGCATAGAGTTAATTAGGAGGATTAACCTTTTTCTCTTCTTTATGAATATTTTGTCCTTTTTTACGATTTTACAGCTTTTTTTCAAGGGCGCCAGTTAAACCTGGACAATTGTAAAATCCTTTCGCTCTCTTTTTTCCTTAGATATTCACGTCTATAATTGTTAGTATAACTCTCTTGCTAAACATCTCATTTAGATATCCTCCTTTTGATATCGATTATGTTGTTTTCTTTTCCGTATACTTCTCGCCTCAGAACTTGCTTCAGATAATCCTGGTACATCATAGGACTCGCTCCACTCGATCCTGGAACACGATTGCTAACTCACACGGTCACACTTTTTTTACTCCTCTTCGACCTCAATGTAGTTTAATTAGTTAATTTTTTTTGCTATGTTTGGATATGCAGAATAAATAAAAATGAAAGTAAACAACATAGGATATGATCATTCGTGTTGGCTTCTTTAAGGCTTAGTCCGGGAAGGTTTAATTTCTAGTGAACCTCAGATGGAGTGCACTTCAGTGAAAAACAATAGTACACATAGCCTCTCTCTGGACTTCCTATTTTTCTTACTAATGAAGTGGTATCTACTGGGCGCCCCAACCAGACCTGAGACACGAATGGCTTGAATTTCATTTTCACCACGTGTTTGACCGTAGCCACCACGAAATCTACCTACTTACGCTTCTCCTCACTTCGATACCATGAAACTCCTTTTCAACTTTCTGAATCCAACACCGCCAATTGTGTTCCTCCCCAAAGTCACTCAAATATACTAAATATATTTGCACATCTACTTCCAGTTTGCCTTAAGCGTAATCTAGAGTGAACTGATACAACAAGGTTAGAACATTGTTTGCCAATCAATGATTTAATATGGTAGTATTAGTCTAAAACACCTTGATTGATATATGATCGTGATATGTTTGTGCGTGTCTTACCTCACTTCTTACTATGTTGGGGAGACAACAAAGATATGTTGTATGATGAGTTACCTTTTCTTCCTTTCTTTTTATAGGTATATAGAAGAGTCTCTACCTGTCCCCTGCTTGACATCTTTGACTTTCCATTTCGTGCTCTTCGAGTAAAAGATCCTAAAGCACATTTCTCAATGGGACAAGACCACTTACATGCATTTTCCATATTTTATGTGTGTATGACTAGGATGAACATAGTCCACTCCAACGATGTCACTTCCATCACATCCTTGGAGTGTCACTTCAATCATTTCAATAAGTTCTTGTTGTACCATTGTGTAATTTTCAAGATTTTACCTGTGTGTGTAAGATCTTCACCTTATTTGGTCGGCACACTTGTATTTCTCGAGAACGTTATTGTGTGCATAAGATATTCTTTTGCTTGGTCGGCACAGAATATGTCTGCTTAGGTAAATACATGAAACATTACCTCTTGTCTTGGTACCGAAACCTTAAGTGGTGAGACTATGATACTTTTTTGCTTGTACCTCACACTTGGTCTTCACAAGGAGTGTGGCATAAGACACATTCGAAACCAACTCTTGGTTACACATACTATTTTTTGTTTTGCAAAGACCATAGTCAAAGTACTTTTCACTTGTACATATAGTTATTCTCTAACCGGAGAGTGATAATATCTTTTCTTTATCTTGCTCACCAAGTATTTGACTTGGTGCACTTTTCCTTGACTAATCGTGATTTAGTCCTTGTCCTTCTAGATATCCATTACAATGGAACCTTCCACTGAATATACCGACTGTCACTTGTGTTGCTTCTGGATATGTTATTGCGTAATATGTGGCATTGGTTCGCTTCAGCTCGCGTTTCACATTCTGCTCCACCAAAATTTGGATCTGTTTCAGTAGAATAAGGACAATAGTGGATTTTCTCAAGATCATATAACTCCCCTCGGATTTGCACTCCCCTTGGACATACTTCAATGAGTTCAGGCTGCTTCAACTTGAGCTAATAGTCTTCATAATGGTTTAGCTTTGAAGAACATAATCGCCTCTCTTCATAATGTAGCTCTTGTTACTTTGCTCAAGTACAAGATCTTCTTTTGTCGTAGCATGTACTAGATAAGTAATCTTCGTCAGATCTTGCTTTGAAGGCCTCCCATAGTTCCTTCGAGTACTTGATTACCTTTTGTATATTTTGCTCAAGCAGCTCTTTCTTCTTTTGAGTAATATTGTGACATAAAAGCACTCATGCACCTCCTGTATAGATAATCTATGTGACTGCACTTCTTTAAAAATAATAAAACCCTAACTATTGCTGACTTATTGAACAAGCAAAAAATCAGCCCACATTGGCCCAATAAAAAAACTCTAATGCTCCCTGCATCATGTCTCATGCCATGCTGAGTTGGTAAATATTGATCTTTTTCTTAGCCAAACTTTGTAATTGACGAGGATAGGAATGATTGGGTGGAAGTATATCAAAAATAATGCATGTCCTAAATTTCAAAATTGGAAGTGTGAATGTAAGATGCATGTCACAACAATGGTCAAGTAGTACCAAAGAGTTTACGGATCGCCCTCGCGAATTGGATTGGCTGATAAACCATTTTATGGTAGAACGAAATAAGGTTACGCATTCTGTAAACAGTTACATTGTTGTTATTAGATTTTTAGGCTTAAATGATGGTTTTTGTTTTGTTGTCTTTTAAAAAAAATTATGTAACTTTCATATTTATATTGAATGTGATTCGAGGTAAGAAGATGAGTGCAAAACGCCTAAGCCGTCAGTTCAATGCGAGGAAAGATGCGATATAGCTACCGAGCTGCGAAATGTTCACGCGATGGAAGTAAAGCGCCACTAATTGACACTTTCGAGGAGGTGTTTTCTAATGATCCTATTGGTGTATCCAAAGCTATATTATTATGTCTAATATTCATGTCTGATTGACGATGTTGTTTTGACTGATGATGCTGCAATTCGCCTTTGTTATTATATGTTTGGGCTCACATATTAGTAGTTTATGTTAATAAGTTCTCAACTTTTACATGACATATATAAAAGTTCTTATGTTGATTAGTTGTTATGTATGATTATATAATTGTCCGCACAGCTTGTTTTCCATTATAATTTTGTATGAAAATATTCGAATTCATTATTTTTTGAAAATGCCCCTAATTTTGTTTTTATTTTACACAAACAAGAATAATAAAACCTACGTGAGGTGCAAAAACCAATCACAAATTTAGCCCCACACTAAAGCACCGTAGAGCAACGACCAATTTAGTTCAACCTTGTTCCCTTCCAACAATGCAATGTTTTTTCTACGTTCGGAGCTATACTAGCTAGATTCATATCAGTAGCACCGTAGACGGACAATAAAATGCAGTCAACTATTCACACGTCTAACACAAAAGGGAACTACAATTGTCTATTGGATGGTGAACGTAGAAGCAAGTTTCCACATTTTATCACTAGATTTTCGGTGCGACGTTTCCATTTGATGAACTCAGACCACACTGTTACCAATTTTTTGGTACGTTAATTACTCTAACTATTCACTACACCAAACTGCCGTTTTAGCGACCAGACAACTGTGATCGCTAATTAGCGAGCACTTGGACGCAGAAATATACGTGGACGCTAAATGTTCCGTTTTGCGACCATTTGGTTGCTAACCGTCGCACGGAAAAATTCCCGGCAATTATTAGCGACCAAGTGGTCGCTAACGTTCGCGCGTTTTGGCACAAATAATTTCCCGGGAAATATTAGCGACCACTTGGTTGCGAAAATGTTAAATATTTTTGGGTTGAAAATAAATTAGATTAGTAAGAAGAAAATAAAGCACGTTAGCGACCACTTGGTCGCTAATATGTTAAATAATTTTTACTCCAAAATAAATATTATCGGTCGGACGAAAATACAATATCGATAACGACCACTTGGTCAGTGATGTTGCGTCCACCGACACCTTAGCGACCAAGTGGTCACTAATTTGTTAAATAATTTTTACTCCAAAATAAATATTATCGATCAGACGAAAATACGATATCGATAACGACCACTTGGTTACTGATGTTGCGTCCACCGACACTAGTAGCGACCACTTAGTCGCGAAAAAGCATCTTGGGGACACATTAAAGACCACTTGGTCGCAGACTACAATAACGACCATGTGGTCGCAAACGTATCCGTGATGCAGCCTTTAAATCGAGGCTCATTTGTAATGTTTACTACATATCTATTTTCAATATTTTCACAATCCGAAACAAAAGCCTTTTCGTTGAAGATTGGAAGTCTGTTGCGCTTATAATATCTTCGATTCGTGAAAGTTGTAAGTATTTTGAATTGTTTTTTATGTTTAATTAGTATTTTGTTAGTTAATTAATAATTATAAATTTTGCAATTAATATTTTTACAGTAAATATAAGCAAGAAAGAATGTGCGAGTGGATGTACGTGCGTCTTATTGATGGATTGTACAACGACGAATTTAACGCTGACGTTCAACAAGTTATGGAGTTTTGCACGTCTATGACCACATATAACGTAGATAATCCGAGTGTGCGATGTCCGTGTGTAAAATGTAGAAATAAACGAATCCTTCATCCCAATAAGGTGATGGAACATCTACTTTCTAAAGGATTTGTTCAAGACTATTACCAGTGGAGGGCACATGGAGAAACGGACGAAATGTGTGTTGCTTTACTTTATGAGTCTAGACAATTCGAAGGCGGTACCAGCAATACTGATCAGCCAATGACGGAGAACATTGAGTCATCGCACATTCCAGAGTATGATGATATTCAAAATATGCGGCATATGATTTACGACGGATTCGGTGTGCAGCCCAATGTCAACATCGGGGAAAATGAAGGTTCAACACACACAGATCATTTTTCCGAACCACCTAATTCCGAAGCACAACATATGTATGACATGTTAGACGCTGTCAACATACCATTATGGCCCGGTTGTGACATCAGTCAGTTGGCTGCTGCGACTGAGATGCTTAGTCTCAAGTCCAAATTTCGACTGACGGAGCGAGGATACGACATTATTTCAGACTATGCGAGACGCATTTCACACCCTGATACAATACTACAAAAATCATTTAATGACACTAAAAAGGTCTTGGGTTGCCTTTCAAAACAATTGACTGTTGCCGAAATCATTGTATGATATGTTGGGGTGCGGATGCAGAATACAGTTCGTGCAAGACATGCCATCACCCGAGATGGAAACAATGTAAGACAAAGCTTGTACCATTCTCACGTATGTTTTATCTGCCCATAACCCAACGTTTGCAAAGATTATATGCCTCAAAGGCGGCCGTGTCACACATGCGTTTGCACTTGGAGCACGTCGCTGAAGATGGTGTAATGCGTTATCCTTCTGATGGAGAGGCCTGGGAACATTTTGATAGAGCGCATCCAGATTTTGCTTCAGAGGCTAGAAACGTAAGGTTGAGATTATCTACTGATGGGTTTAATCCATTTGGGGCCTCGGGTCAACAATACTCATGTTGGCTAGTTATTTTAACACTGTACAACCTCCCCCATCCATGTGTATGCGGGATGAGGTTATGTTTCTAACTGTAATTATTCCGGGTCCGAAGAATCCGAAATAGAGGTTGGCCGTTTATCTTCAGTCGTTGATATCGGAACTGCAGAGTTTGTGGCATAGCGGTTCCGTCACATATGACATGTCAAAGAAGCAAGATTTTGTTATGTGGGCGATTTTAATCTGGACTATCATTGACTTTCCTGCATATTACATGTTGTCATGTATTATATACTCGTTATCTTAATTATATATATATAATATTGTACGTTATTATTTTTAAATGCAATTAATAAATGTAGGTTGGAGTACAGTTGGAAGATACGTTTGTCCTTAGTGCAAGGAGAACACTGATGCATTTTACTTACGGAAATGACGTAAAATGTGTTGGTTTGATTGCCACATGAAATTCCTACCCATTGATCATCGTTTTCGCAACAACAAGACGGACTTTAAAAAAAGGTAACAGAGTCATCATTGGTTGCTCCGCCGTTGCGAGATGGTTACGAATTGTTGCGACAGATTGAGAGATTGGGTTTGAGAAAAATCACTGAAGAGGATGCTGAAGAACATAACGCCAGTGTGAATAGAGAGTCCGGATGGAAAAAAAAGAATCATATTTTGGGACCTACCCTATTGGGTCAGCCTTCGTGTAAGACATAACTTGGACGTCATGCATATCGAAAAAAATGTGTTTGAAAATATTTTCAACACAGTGGTAAATCTTCAGGGCAAGTCTAAAGACAACTTGAAGGCAAAGATGAACATGGAGTTTAAACACATCATCAATATTTTATCTCTGTGTGACACAATTCTTTCTGGCAAGCCATGAAGTTTAAACACATCATCAAGGAGATTATGGGACACTTGAAAGACTTTTGCATATTTATTTTATGAAGTTTCAAATTTTTTTTGAAGTCTTTTTAATAATTTTTTGAATTTTTAAACTAAAGTATAAACATTTTAAAATAAAATGTGGGCAATGTGTGACTTTTTTTTAAAAATATTTTGATGGGTGGGTCTGGATAATATCAAACTTTACGGAGGTTTTCGATATAAGTAGTATTTTACTTGTAATTTTCGATAAAAAAAACTTTAATTTTACTTAATATTTTGAAACTTTATTAAAATTCCTCATAAATTTTTATTAAAAGTATAAAAATGGATGATTATTTTATAATGAATCAATGTTGGTCTCTTTCATATGTAAATGTGTCTATCATGTCGTCTTTCACTTTATAAGATTGACACGGAAGAGAGAAGGTGCGAGGAGCGAGATACACCATACAATATTTACTCCGTCAAAATAAGCACGTCATAATGATTACTGCCACCATTGTTGCCATAGTATAAGAGCCTCACATCCTTCTTCGGCTCATCTCTTGTTTTGCCGTTTTGAAACTCCGGTCTGTAATTTGCTATAGGGATAAAACCAGAGGACCCTCTAGAGGACCCTTCGCCGGCCTGCACAAGAATTCAAACATGAAAACGCATATCGTTATTAAGTTACATTTAGATTATTGAAATGTGTTTGATCAGTGTCATAAACATACCTCGGATTGTGGTACATAAACCGTGATCGGCAAGGAAAGCAGTTTTGAAAGTATCTGGATGTGACACCAGCAAAATGTCTCATGTTAGATACACCGTAGTACTTAATATACATATTTGGTTAAACCCTAATTTTGCAATTACCATTAACTCAGCTTTTCCACCCCAAAAATCACGTCGCATGAGGCGTTCACAGTAACTACAGGAAAGGGGGGGGTAATATGATTGTTAACAACTTAAAGAGATTTCAAATCATAATAATTTGATAAAATTACAACAAAGCAACTGCTTTTATTTTGTTCCATGAATACTTATATTACCTCTCCATGGTTTCTTCCATGGTTATAATGGCAATTGCATCTTCAAATTCCTTGTGCGTGTCAACTATGTCGCATATAAATGTTTTAATCTGCTTCTTAAATCCATCTGCAATGACGACAAGTGTTGTCAAGCTGGAATAACAATTGGTAGAAGAAGTGTCCAAGTATGCAAGTCCACCCAAGTCTATTTTCGATTTTTAATATTTGAGTTTTTGTCAATGTCAAATATCTCGCCGCCCATTTTTTTCTTCCCATTTTTTTCTCATTGCCTTAAATGAAAATTTTTTCTCTCACATTTACACCCTCTCTCCAATCTATTCACTTTTCACTCATTCACTTTTTTACTTTTATCTCACATAACTTAATATTTTTTAAAACTGTGATAACTACCAAATGAGAAGAAAAAATTGGGACTGAGGGAATATTCCGTTGGCAACTGCTGTTCAGAAAAAGCAATTTTCAATTGAAATCTACTTCCGAGCTCATCATGATGTACTGAGTTGCAATTTCAACACTGATTTCGAAAAAAAGCAGTCTCCTACTAGAACGAAACTTGGCGACTGACTCGGCTTCTGTGGGTTACATAGGCGATGATTTGACAAAAAAGATCCGAAAATGAAAATGTCTTTGGTTTTGCGGATTAAGATCTCAGCTTGAGAACCGCAGATTATAAACTCAAAATTATAAAGTTTTAAAAATAATCAAATCTAAATATATGATTTTTTTTATTAACCATGTTTATATCTGCTGAACTCGTCGTAAAACTATCCCGTTTTGGACCACATGTTTTAATTCGGACGATTTCATTAGAAAGAGAACAATTTTTGATGAAGTCTCAAACTCACATATTATATGTTTAACTTTACACAAACCACCCGGGACTGGCCCGACCCACTAAAAATAAAATTAAAAGTTTAAATTTAAACAGACAACACGGATCCTTTTAAATTTACTCAGCCCACACGAGTCCTGTCAGACCCGTTAAAAATTAAAAATTGAAAGTTTTAAATTACCCGTTAGTTGACCGGTTCGATTGCACATTGGGACGACGCACCCGTCGGAACGACGGGCGATACACTAATTATATATAAATATATAATATCATTCACAACAAATATACGCCTTAAAAGAAGTTATTTGTTTTGACGGGCCTCTATATATGTCTACCAACAACTTAATTGGATCACCTGGTTCGTAAATGAAGAAAAAATATTTGATGAATTCGAACTCGCTTAAATATTGTTAAATAAATAATGGGAATAATGTCATTTAAATCTCAATCTTCTCAGTTTTGCCCATTTAAATCCCCAACTTCTTAGTTGACTTTCAAAAAATCCTAAGTTTATGTTGACTTTGTCATTATAGGCATCAATTGAGCATTTGGGGTTTAGGTTTTAGGCCTATAATGACAAAGTCAACATAAACTTAAGATTTTTTTGAAAGTCAACTAAGAAGTTGATGATTTAAATAGACAAAACAGAATTGAAGATTTAAATGGTCAAAACTGAAAAATTGGGAATTTAAATGACATTATTCCCCTTGTTTTTCTACTGGTGTTTTCAATTTCTCATTATCCATTATCCATTATCCATTATCCATTATCCATTTTTCTTGATTTTTACACTTATCTTTCTCCCCATCTACAAAATGACCTACAACTTATTCCTATCTGTGAGATGCTACCCACTCCATCTTCTTCCTCTATAAATTGCTTCCCTTTTCTTCATCTTCAATTTCCACCAAACAATTTCAACTCTTTCTTACACTCTGACAGCCTTTGAGTGAAATCTGAGATGGGTTCACTGCCTGAGAGTAGTTGTACAGAGTCATCAGCGTTGAGAAAAAGCTCAAGGTTCAAAAGGGTTTGTGTATTTTGTGGAAGTAGTTCTGGTAAAAGAGATTGCTATAAAAATGCAGCTATAGAATTAGGCCAAGAATTGGTACAATTATAGACCTCAAATCTTCCTCCTTCATAAGACCCTAACACATTTATCCACATTGTTGAAACTTCAATTGATTGATTGTTTGTTTACCTTCATGGTTCATGCAGCTTGAGTTATGTTGTGTAGGTTGCTAGAAGGCTTGACCTTGTTTATGGCGGTGGAAGTATTGGGCTAATGGGGTTGGTTTCAAGAGCTGTTTTTAATGGTGGAGGTCATGTTTTAGGGTACTTTTTTATTATTATCAAAGTTAATTTGCATCTTTATGTCATCCATTTTAGTGAAAAATATTAGTTTGGTTGCTGAAGTTGTGTTGATTCTACTTTCCAGCATCATTCCCAAAACCCTGATGAGCAAGGAGGTATATTGAAATTTATGCTTCTTGAATCTGAATCCTCCAAGTCTCATTGAGTGTGTGTGTGTATCTCCATTTTTGTGGTAAGTGCTGGTTGGTGTCTGTTAGATTACTGGAGAGACTTTTGGAGAAGTGAAGTCTGTAGCCAACATGCATCAAAGAAAAGCTGAAATGGCTCGCCATTCTGATTGCTTCATAGCCTTACCAGGTCTCTCCTTCTCTCTAAACTTCATCTTTTAAAGTCCCACTCTAATTTCCAAGATCTCCAAGTCCTTCAAACATCTAATTATCAACTGGGTTCATCTCAAAATCTGATTTTTCAGGTGGGTATGGCACACTTGAAGAGCTGCTTGAAGTCATTACCTGGGCTCAGCTTGGCATTCATGACAAGCCTGTAAAGATTGTAGCTTTATTCATATTATAACTCCATTTTGAGGTTTGAGCCCTAAATGTGTGACCTTTTTTATGTGGTTTTTTGGCAGGTGGGGCTGCTCAATGTTGATGGATACTACAACTATCTCCTCACTTTTATTGACAAAGCAGTTGATGATGGTTTCATTAGGCCATCTCAACGTCACATCATAGTATCAGCTCCCAATGTTAAAGAGCTTGTTCAGAAGCTAGAGGTATAACTTATAAGTAAAAAAAATGTCAAAAAAAAACATCTCAAAATCTCACCTTTCTTCATCCTTGAGCATCAAAACACCCTCAAGCAGTTAAAAAGACGCGTCTTTTGTATAAATGGTTGTGTAGGAGTATGTGCCTAAACATAATGGAGCATTGGATAAAGCACTGTGGGAAGATGAAGAAGTGTTGGTGGGGTTTGGTAGTAGTACTACAAAAATGCACACTGAAATTCCTCTGTGAAAAATGTGATGATGAATTGATGGTTAGTGATGGCAGTGGGTAGTAGCTGCTGATGGTTGCTGTCAGGAGTGGCAGATGAGATGCTGTGTTGTTTTGGGATCTGTAGCTAACTCTATGTTAAATGTAAAATAGGAGTGTTAAAGACTACTACTAGTAGTATAGTACTATGTCTCATATCATTATCTAGAATCTCTCTACTCATGTGTAGAAGTATATACTTACATAATGACTAGAGCCAAAAAGATCAACAGAATCATCATCAACTTATGTAATGATATTCTTCTTTTGAGTGGAAGTTGGAACTAAATGTTGTTTATGGTTGTTATTGTTAATTTTGTCAGTTGAAGTTTCAAAAGAGTTTTTGAGTCCCTTCTAAGAATGTTCTGTAACCCTCTAGTATTGGATCAGTTTCCGTTGTTGTCTACTCCCTCCGTCCTAAAAAGTTCTTCCTACTTTTCTATTTGAGTGTTCCCTAAAATTCTTCCTACTTCCTTTTATGATAATTAATTCACTCTCATAATACACTCTCTTTCCTACTTTATATTTCTCTCACCTACTTTATCTTATT
>JAWWMW010131566.1:0-19156 GCA_035048345.1 Echeveria elegans
ATCAAAATGTCTTAAATACCCTCAAACATTAAATAATTATTTTCTATTATAATTAAATGGATATTAATTGGATAATCACAGGCATTGATTAGAAGGTAAATCAAGGGTTATGAACTCTTTATACTTTTTATATTTAACACACTTTATACCGGATCCCTACCCATCCCTAAATATGTAAATTTATACGCTAATATATTTACAGAAACATTACTAAGATACAATTATTTACATAAATTATCCGACGTCAAATTTGGGTTTTGTCCGCCATCGTCATTGTCGGAGAGAAGCCCGCCGAGCTGTCGTCTGAGGTTCAATATGATTCATTAACTAACTTAACTTACTAGGAGGGCGGAGGAATGTCGGCATCAGTAATCTTAGATTGTTATTGGTAATGGCAATGAAAGACGGCGTCATAAATACTTACTGCATTTGTTTTGGAAGATGAACTCGGATTTTTTGGATCATTTGTTTAAAGAGAAAACTGAAATAACAGGGCTGAACCTGTATATCTGAAAGCTACAACTCGTCAGTAGGAGCTCATTAAAAGTACAAAAAAAAAAGGCATTCACTTTTGACATTAAACAACACAGCTCTCTCTCTCTCACTTGCTTATACACTAAGATTGTTGCAAGCTAATGAATTTAGCTGCTCTGGTCACTGTAATAATGTAGATATATATTACCAGCACTCTGAATTTGAGGCGGAAAATTTCTGGCCCAAGATGATAAGTAGCCAGTTTGTGCAGCATACTGTGTGAGTGTCATGGACCAGTCGCACAAATGGTGGCGCACTATTCAATAAGGAATCGCAGGGCTTGAACCTTGTGTGCATACCGCTGCCTGAGATGAACTTGTGAAACTCACACCATACACTACTTCTTGTTTCAATATCAATTTACAAAGCCAAAGCAGATAGCCAGGCCTTCTATTCTTCTGAGTCTGAATTAATGGATAGATAAAGTCGAGGTCTAACAGAGCGTCTCTGGCGAGGATATGAGAAAGGACTGCCACGTCCCTGTTTGCTTGTTGCGCTGGCTCGACCCCCATTTATACCAAGATGCAAAGAACCTGCACAATCGTAAAGTGGCATATTATATAATGATAAAAAATATTAACTATAATACGACACAACTAGCAGAAGAAAGCAAGGAACAACCCTGAAACAGGAAAAATAAAGGCCTCCATTTAGTTGACAGTACTGGAAGGGATTGTTCCCGGCCCTAGCTCGCCTCTACGGGACACAAAATTGATTACCAAACTACGCAATTCCTAACGAATTTTAAGAAAAATGTGGTACACTTAGGGGAATGAACAAACCATCGTCTGCCAGATAATTTGTGCTACTTTCGCTTGATGGAAAATTCTTTCTTGAATCCAATGGAATTCCAGCAGTCGTCACCTGACTACAACTGGCACCACCACCTAGCCTAAGGGAAATCCAGTCTTCAGTATGAATGCCATTCGCTACATCACGGTGGTCTCTCAGATCAGAATGTGGTGAGGCGCCTGAAGGCCTTGTAGGAAGAAATATTTGAAGAGATGGGTCATCACCCCCAAATGCCAATGAATTAAAGCCATCATTTATGTCTGCAGGTGGCCGACCACCATTAGAATCTGGAAGTAGAAAAGCTGAGGCGGTGTTAGTTGACGGGTTCATAATGTACTCGTTCATGGATGAAAAGTGGTTTAATGAAGTCCGCTGCAATTCTAGTATTTCATTTGGCCCACTATCCAATTCAAATGACTGAAAACCTGGGATGGCATGCTCTGGAGGCAAATATCCCAAAGGCATTCCAAATTCATTAGCATTAGAACCAAAGAGGCCCAAGGAAGAGTTCCCATCCGTACCCATCAATGAATCTCTAGAGTGGGGATCAAGTATTGCTGACGGATAGCCAACAAAGCTGACCCCAGCTGCATCGTTTAGACTATTCCGAAAGGCACTTCCTGATGGCAACATCGGGTCATCATCTTCTGAATCAGACAGGACAATTACATCAGCATTGATCTGAGCTACTTGTGCTGATTCCACATGCATTGATGATGGATCATAATCGACCCTATTGTTGGCGGAAATATCGAAGTTCCCCACACCATCCTGGTTTACACTAAGGCCATCCCTATCCCTACCACTACCTGTAGCACTGCTGCTCATGGGAATCCCCCTGGGATCACCATTCTGAGGTAATCTATACCCAGACAAAAGGTTGTTAGTAACATCCGGTTTTCTGACTTCCCAGAATCCATTGCTATTCTTCTTCAGTTTTAGGCTTGTAGAACCTTCGGATACACCTTCCTGTTTCACCTGCCTCATTGGTTCCACTATCGGTTTAGGGTCTTCAGGAGGACAAAGGGAACCATCAGGAAAATGCCAACAAATGAGATCACCAAGCTCCCTCTTTTCAGTTTCACTATTTGTCTTCACACGCCAAGAACCATCAGGCTTCACTTCAATCTCAGCTACATCTTCTCCACAGTATATCATCTGTCCGATTAAGTCCAGAAATAATCATAACAATCAAATAAATGCCATAATGGGTAGATTTTCCAGAGCCAAAAGAGGGATACCTTAGAAGTAATGCGATTGAAATAAGGGTCAATGATAATATATTCCAGAGAGTAGTTCTTCAGACAGATGGGACACTGCCACTGAACAATCAAACAACTTATTTCCAGAACATTATGAATATAAGTATTGGTGCACGTGCTATAAAATTAGACAATGTTAATACATCATGCTATTGGATAAAACAGAAGAATGGCAAACTTAACCTAATCAACCTATGGTTAAGCGTGATACAATTTGAAGTCTTGATCACAGACATAGTCGGGTGACAAATATGGTAATTAAGAAAATGAAAAGTGCTTGCCTTCTTTGATCGTTGATTCATCTCCACGAAAACTTCAAGATCAAAACACCCCATGTGGAGACACGGTTTGAATCTTCCAGCAATCTTCATTCTTGAACCACTCATCTGTTGAATTGAAACAAAACCCCTCAAAGATCTATGAATAAAGGTATAACACAATCTGAAGCCTACCAGGATCCACAATAATCAACGGAATTAAATGGTAGATACATTATAGCTATAAATGATATTACTTACAGGGCACCGCAGATTGACAACGATTGATTCTGCAACGAGTTCAATATCACTATCACTATCAGCATTGTCACTTGATGTTCCACCTCCGACGCAACGACGAACACGAGCAAGAGCGTCTTCAACACGCTCCCCATATGGCTCTTTCGGGATTAAATTGAGAATCTGGAGTTAAAAAGGTTCACATTTGAGAACTAAAACTCAAGCAATTCAATTATGGGTTGTCACATGCAAACATGGTGAAACAATAAAGAAATCAAACTACTAATGTCCAACTGCAAATACTCACAAATCAAATGTCAGAACACTTATGCTATAACGCAATCATAGCATTACTGATATAATGACACCAGTATCCGTAAAGCCAGTGTTGAGCAAATCCACACTGTTTACCTGTTGAAGATTGCGCCTCTTTACAATTCTAACCCCCAGACAAAAAATGCGGGAATCAGCTCCTGATAATTTGATCCTATTGATCCCATCCTTGGTACAAGCTGTTATCTGATTATAGAAGAATATTTTTTTTCAAATCTTGAGTGCCTCGCGTTTCTTAGAAAGCAACACAAATAACAAGAAAGCAGTATATGAGAGACCACAGTAAAATATGGATATAACTGTTTACAAAGACAGGAAAAACAACAGACTTATAAGTTATAACCTAACAATTTCCATTTTATCTACAGTACGAGATATAACAAGACTGGTAAGGAAACCAGATATATCAGTGTAGCCATCATCCTCGTTAGTTACTATTGTTAGCATTATACTATTTTTCTAATGTTTTCACCTAACAATAGTAAAAGGACACAATCAAGCTCAAATAAATTGAAGAAACTCACAATTACACCATCATCACGACCATTTAAGCCAAGCAACTGCCCACCAGGTCGATTAATAGCACGAACTGGCACTCCTGAAACACAAATGCACAATCACAAAATCAAACAGAATGAATGTTATTAGCACCAGGGTTACTCAAAATTCAATAGTTTTTTTTTTCATATTATGAGAACTTTAGCCAGAGTCTCATAAATATCACAATCAATTTACAAAACTTTGTTTGCTGCAAAAGCGTTAACATCTTCACTCAACAATTAGACAAAGGGAAATATTATTATTATAACATAATGCAGCCATTGGGTGAAGGCAAACAGATAAAACTAGATAACGACAAAATTACCACAGAAACTAAAAAAGACAATCATACCATTAACTTGTAAATCGGCAAATTGAGGCCACTGCATCCGAAACGAAACTTTATCGTTCAGAAGCATACACCATGCCTGTTTACAAAATTACAACAGAGTTTTGTTAGCTAATAGATTTAATATTAACCCACGCCTGGTATAAGAGCATCTTACCTGAACATCATACTCTTGTTTACATAACAAGTCCTTGTCACCCCTTGCTATTTGAAACGTCCTGTCTACACTCTGAACCGGATTACTGCTGAGATTAACAAAAATCAGATCAGTATATATTGGATACTTGATCTTCAAACTAAGACATAAGAGTCATAGAGCATGTCATCAAAATGTGAGGCAAGTCTATAAACAGAAGAAATGTTCTCAGAGAGAATGAAATTAAAACCAGTGGGAGCACCTCGAACTGAAAGTAATACCAAAAGCTCATGATACAAATGGCCAAGCATGGTCTATGGCTAATACTTACTGATATGAAGAACTCATTTAAATGAACTAGACCTAGAATAAATAAATATACATAACATGAATTCCAAAAGCAGTTAATTATATGGAAAAGCACTCACCCTTCAGCAGTAATTAATGACGAGGTTAACTTCACCGGACACAGTGGATGTGCAATGGTAACCGTGAAACTGCAGAAAGAAAGAATATGATAGATTTAGCACATTTAAAAATTGATCCCATATGAACATAGCCTACATCCTAACATAGAGTAAGAATACATGAAGGTTTTTTTGTGTTTCAATTGTGAATCTCTTGTGGTAATGGAGCACCGTGAGAGTTAAGACACTAGGATATAATCCGGGTCACTTACGGGTCAGCTCGAGCCAGTCGACATAGTTCACAGTAGAAATTATCAGGGAATGGAGGGTCTCCCTCATTGGGGTTCTCAGGCATTATTGCACAGCTAACATGTTGCCATACGTTGCATTTTGGATCCTCGCACTTCAATCAAAGTTGAAACACATTGTGAGGATTCCAATATACAAAAAGCAGACAACTTAATTGGCAGGCAATGTACACAAAAACAAAAAAATAAACACCAAAGTGAACCATTAACACATATATAGTCAGCTCCCTCTACAACAGCCCCGATGGAGGGCACAAAATCTGCCAGTTATAGAGAGGCTGTTATAGAGGAGCCTATTATATAAGAAATATAAAATTCGGTCATGGCCCAAAAGTTGCTGTTATAAGGGGAGGCTGTTATAACAGGCACTGTTATAGAGGGAGCTGATTGTATAAGAAACATTTCTTAGTAAATATGTCGTCTATCATAGTGAGAACTGAAAGCAGTATTTCTTTTTTCTGAGAATCTCAAGCTCATTCACATTTTTAACCAGCCAGAGTCAAAACTATCATTATGTTTCCATCTTTCCGAATTGTAGGAGATAAGCCAACTATCATTAGAGCTGATTTGATATCAGGTGATTCAACTGGATAAGTATGCATTAATGAGCAATATAATGTTGTCACTCCTAAGTTTGTCTACAATTCATGACTGCCACATGCAAGTCAGTATATCCATTATTTAAAAGAATGAAAGGCAAATAAGTGGAATAATGTATTGAATGTCATGTTGCCGGTACATGTTGCTCATCTATAAGACTATAAAGGTGTTGCAAGGGGAAGACACTTCAATAAAAATCATCGTTCATATCATACATACCACTTAGACTAGCATACACATTAACATACAATAATTCGATAAGAAACCTTAATCATAGCGCCTGCTGGCATTGAATTTCCACACAGACAGCGAACCCTGGATTCAGATTGATACTGATCATCTGTCTCCTCTTTTGCCCTCAAACTGTTATTTTCTGAGAGGATGTGATCCTTATAAGCTAAATCAGTTGCGCCTGTGGCCTGCATCTTACTATGCACGAAGAAACAGGTTACTGTATGATGGAGGAGAACCAAAGCAAGTAAAGACTGGAACGATTAAAATGTCAAACTAAATTTTATATTCTACCAAACACAAAAGCAACACTGTGCATCAGAACTTAAGTAATTCAGATAAATAGTAGGCTTAAAATGCATTGTCAAGAAATCTGGTTTTGCAATTCATCAGTCATGACACATAGATTGCCTCCTCGTTTGTTCTCTCTGACAGACGAACAAAATACTTTGTTCCAATTTAAGCTACCTAGAAATACATTTACAAATTAAAAAAAAAACACTTAATAACAAACAAGTATTTCAAAACCAGAAAGATCAGGTCACGTACTGCTTTTCTTCTTACCCTAATACGATACATTCTTTTACATAATAAGTTTGGGTTGGCAATGCAGTTTGCAATATATTAGGAAATCAAATCCAAAAATAGTTTTGGCATAAACCTGTACGTGGTGTCCAATAATTTTACCAGATCTTCCTTCCCAAGAGTATGCTTCTTCGCCCACACTTTTGAGGCTGCACACGTCAGAGAGATCATGCATATGCAGATACAATAATAATGGTCACTTAGTACTAGTGCTGATTTCTACATCATTATAAAAAACAGTGGAGCTGTAACCTATTCAACTACCCTTCCGAACAAGCAATTCATGGACCACACGCAGGGTCGGTATCAAGCATCAGAAACAATGGATGCACATACAGAGAAGAACGATAACATATCAAAGTGTCAAATTTATCTACACAAGTTACGTACCAAGCTGATAAACCAACAGTACATAAATGCGATGTAATACATGAGTTCTATACCGCAACCCTCGAGCGATAATTTTCAGAAAAAGATGATGATACAAGAGAAATAAATATAGAAAGTACTTATTTACTCATCTTCAAGTGGAGTGCGAAAAATATGCGTACCTCGGTCATCTGAAAGAGTGTCAAGAATGCGATCGATAAGATCCTATAACACGAAAAATAAATATTAATCAGTTGAAGCCTAGGAAACTTAAAATTAAGAGGCGTTGTTGTTTAATGAGGCACTGAAGTACTAAATATCTTACTGAGAACATGAAACTATGCAAGACTCTTATAATTCCAGCCATAAAAGATATAAAGACAATTGCAACGGAAATCAATACCCTGACAGAGCTTGAAGTGAAAGCATATGGCCACAAATGAACCTATTCTTGCATACACCTTGTATTTTTCAACTCACCACCACACTACCTGATTACACCCAAGCAATCCTTTTCTAGTATTGCATCCTATATATGAATTCAACATAACTAAAGACCTGTACCCTTAAGTTAGCAACCAACACCATACACCTAACAACCTGGCAACTGCCTCCCACGCAATCGCAACATCAAAGGATAAGACGATACCTGTTTCTTCCCTTGTTTTGACAGTCCAAGTTGAGTAAGGATGTCCTTGAGCTCCTTCACTCTAAAGTGGCCCAACTTATCCTGCAGATACACAATGCAATCCATACGAACTCAAAACAGTGCCGACATCAACTATCTATAAATAATACAGATCAGACCAGCGCCCGAATCCAAAAACTAATGATCGAAATTTTCAAAAAGTGGAAGCAAAATACCTTACAACTAGCCACCACATCCATAGCACTTAAGCTACACCAGAATCACTGGAAAGCCCCAAATTCAACAAAACTCTTCACCAGAAGCAAAAAAGCAAATTGAGTTGCACAATACACCAACGATTCAATCTGCAAAAACAGGCAAAAAAAAATCAAACGAAAAAACCAATCAAAAGATGCTCGCAATATTCGAAGATTCAACTATTCGATTCCGGAACTAACTGTAAGATGCGAGAAGGATACAAGAGATAATCCGATTAGGGCTTTCCGGCAAATTAGGACAAGCTCAGCATGAGAAGAAAGTGTGAGAGGAGAGGAAGCAAAGAGGGATTTGATTGATCGGAATCGGTGGCTCCCTACAGCGATAGTCGAATTTTGTTGAACGGACGTGATTCGGATTATCCAATCGGGTTTACTCGTCGGAACAAGTCCGAACGCTTAACCTTCGTCAACATTGACGGATTTTTTTTCCATTTTTAATTTTTTCGTAAACATTAAAACTTTTGGTCGGTAGCTGTTGGCAAGATTCAAGCGGGCATAAAAAAGTGTGAAAATTTACCGATAAATTAAATGAATGATAAATCTGGCTCCTTAATTGGGGTTCAGAATCGGGTAGATTGATTAGTACCGATAAGAATTATGAAATAATAGCGTACCGTCCGTCGTTCTGATGAGAATGCATCGTCCTGAATGTGTAATTGAACAGATCATATATGTGTGAAATATCGATCAATTTTTGGACCTGTGTGGTCCGTGTAATTTAAAACTTCAAATTTTTAATGGACCAGACTGAGCCCTTGTGTTATGTAAAAATTTAAATGTATCCGTGTGATTTGTGTAAATATAAATTTTTAATGGGCCGGACTGGGGCCGTGTGTTTCTCTGAAAATTTAAACAGACTCATATGGTCTATGTAAATACAAATTTTTAATTTTTAATGGATCGGGCTGGGCTCGTGTGTTTAAAACCTGATCAAATGAAATTTTTAAAGGGTCGGGTTGGACCTGTGTGGTCTGTGTAAATTTGAACAGGCCTGTATGGTCTGTGTAATTTTTAACTATTAATTTTTAAATTTTAATGGATCGGGCTGGGCCGAATGGTTTGTGTAATAATAAATTAAAAAACTTAAAGATAGGGGCAAAATAGGCAGTTCATATTTTGAGCTTCCGTTCACATATTCTGTTATATATATAGAAGATTATTTTGCTTCCTCAAATATCTTGCACCTAACTCCGCCTTCTAATATTCCTTACATTTCCTTTTTGAACGTCTTAAAATATGTCTTACATTTACTAAAATAGAATATTACTCTATTCACTTTTACTCTTTTCCATTATTATTTCACATTTTACAATCATTCATCATTTATTATCAATCAAATTACTCATTTTTCTCACACGAACACTATATTTCTTTAATCGTCACCTACTTACTCTCACTTTTTCATATTTTTTAATCTACATATCCTTACCCATACACAAGAAATATTATCGGATGCAGAGAGTACAAATTACCCATCAAATCTTCTATTATATAATAGAATAGGGAATGAACGACTCATCAAATATATATTTACAGTTTTGCGTCTCCCATTCACAATAAATAATCAAAATGTCATTTTCTCTAATTAAAATTTAAAATTTAAAGATTAAAGATTAAATTTTGAAAATGGAGCAGGAAACGTTGGAAATTTTGAGAGGAATCGAACGAAGACATCAGATGTTTCCGCCGCATGTCGTCGGGACGACGAGTGCTTAAAATTTGTCCGATTCGCCAACTGCATTCCTCAATAAAACCTACCAGTCCAACTAATTCGTCAACGTTACCTCTAGTTCCGCCGCATCTCCATCAAAATGACGGGACGATAGCTAGTATAAAAATAAATGACATAGTGGAGCCAATCCATTTATATATCATCTTTTCAATGTTTTCATTGTCAGAACATAATTAGCTTCTTCTTTTTGGCTAATACATTATCAAAATGACGACCTCCTCTATGGGCAAGGAGTGGCTTGGCCAATACCCCTTCGGCTTTGAAATGAATTATTGAACAACTGTATCGAATATAAAGTTATTTTTTAGATTCCATGTTAAGATATCCATATGAGTACAGATGGTCATTAAAAAAAGTACAACATCTTTCTAAGACAACAAAGAAACTCCTACACCACCATTCCATTCCATTTCATTCCATTCCATTGCTCTTCATCCTCATTTTCAATCCAATGTCTCGCCACCGTCGACAGAATTCATTGATCCTGCCACTAGACCTGTCCAAGGACTGGCTAGGCCTTGATTCTGACGGTGGTTCTGACCCAAATGTGGGAGTAATGTCCACCAAAAATTTGTCCTCCAACGGGTTGGATTCAGATCATGTTACATTTAACTCCAAGAATGGAGCAGCGGCCAAGCCGCCTCTGGCTCCTACAAGGGAGAAGAAGAATAAGAAGAAGATGATGTACAACAATCGTAAGTTCGTAACTCTGCGGATAAATGAAGATTTTTAAAGTGTCAGTCATTGATGCAGATGTTGTTCTAGCCTTGTTTTAGAGATTATATGTTGTTGCTTCCATCTCTTGTAATGAAATCAAAGAGAGTGTGAAGTCAGTTGATTAATGTTCAATAAATAAAATACATTTTAGTACCAATTGCGACTTGTTTATTTGATTGATTGAATCTCAATTCGTAGTTTCACAATCCTGTGTCACTTTTCCATTTACACATTATGTCAAAATACTTACAGTATAGTGCAATACTAAGAATATGTCATTCATGGCAATATACAGTGACGTGACTCGATTTCCAACACGAGATTCTGAAATTGTCGATTTTTTTATATTACAACATCTCATAATAGGGAAAAAAGGTATACACCAAGGTATACAGCGCAGGACTATCGCCCGAAATACAGGATCTATGAATATTTATTACTAATGAAAAGCGATCATCGATCCGGAATCGCTTTCCATAACTAATATAATTAAATAAACAATGAAAATAAATAGACAATAAATAAAAAATAGGAATTGTCCATGGGGAAATGAACACAACCAAGTGGCAGACATTTCCAAACAACTCATACGCTTTGTACAATAACTCGTACAAGAAGATCTCAATGCTTATTTCTAGAAGTTAAAACAAAACGACCTCTTAATACCAAGTTCACATTGTTCGACATTTACATAGTTTTATATAAAGTTCGAGAGATGGAGAACAAGCTATCGATCTAAACTCAAATCGTCAAAAGAAGGTTGTTTTACTAGAGTATTTAAAAAAATATATATTTAGAAAACGATTCGTAACGATTAAGCCTGCAAGGTGATGCTTTAGTTTCTTGTTCACGTTCATTCTGGAAAGAAGTGCCGCTCGAGATAGAGTGTCTTCAGATTAGGGATGACAACGGGGCGGGTCGGAGGCAAATTGGACCTGCCCGTCGCGGGTCGAAAATGTCCCGCCCCGCCCTGCCCCGCGTTGGACCCGTGCCCCGCCCCGCCCCGATCCGCAATTAATTAAGGTTAATTAGGGTTAATTAAGATTAATTAGAATTAATTAGGGATTAAATAGGACTAATTAGTATTAATCACGGGACGGGGTGGGGCGGATCCATCGCGGGTCGGGGCGGGTCAAATTTTTTTTGCCCCGCCCTGCCTCGTTTGGCTTGCGGGGCGGGGCGGCGGAGCGGCGGGTCGAATTGTCATCCCTACTTCAGATGCTGAAAGAAAACAAAAACATAAAAAAAAAGGGGGAAAAAGCCATAGTTGCTACATCAACATTCAGAATCATATCGTGTAGTGCAAAAAATTGAAATCATTCCCCAGCATTTCATATGCGCTCTGTCCCATTTCCTGTCATTCAGTAGCAACGGACACATACCAACAAAACATCATGTAATTTTAGTGCATTAGAGGATGATCTAGTAGTTGCCAAAAATGTTGGATTTTTCTCATCACGTTTCAATTCCTGATGGATGCTAAAGTTATATAGCTTCACAGAGGTGAGTTTTACGGGGAAAATTGTCCCTTCAATTAAATTGCGAACACGAAAATTATACATTTTAAAAAAACTGAAGAGATAACATCATGTCGATCGGAAAGAAATGAGCCATGAAAATTCTGTCCCCTGTTTGATGTACATAATTCATGAATCTGATGCACTTTTTTCATGTACATTTTTTTTCTGTCCCCTATTTGAGTTTTATAATTTCTGACTTGTCTACATTATATACATGACAAACGAGTTGACGGTCAGATTGGATGCGTATGAACTGGTGAGGATTTCAGATCTGATGAGAAGATGATTAGTACAAATCAATAAGACGATTATACCCTTTTGTATGGTTTAATTTTTTTTAACATAATTTAATCTCTAATAACATATATTCAATATCTAATCATAATCATTCATTTAATCTAAATCAATGGTGTATAATCCTTTATACTTTATATACATAGAACCCTTTTTACCTGATCTCTTCCCTTTAATTAATTTCACAATTACATTTCAAATTGAATTATGAAAGTAATTCTTATAACTTAACGTACACTTACAAATAAAAATAAACATATCATCTATTCATTCTATAACGAAAATTCATCCGCTCAAATCTTCCACGAGCCAAATGATAATTTTTGTCTCAAGATAGAGAGAGAGCTGTCAGGGGCTCCATGCTCTTAGCCTCAGCCCACATCGCCGGTACTGTCCTGATCAGCCGATCCGATCTTCCTCCAAAACTCTTAAAGACTCAATAATAAAATGCTAAAAAATAAGTCCATTTGGAGAATAACCGACCTCATACATAGAAATTTATTTTTTCTGCTCTCATAGCTATCTCCCCTAACTACAACACTGCATCTTCCCCAACAAAAAGAAACACAATGGACAAATCCAAACGGAGATCCCTACCGTCATCCAAAGCATGCACTAATATATTTGCACCCTAGCATAGACCTCACGTTAGCCTCCTAAAAAATGAACAATGCATCTCTCACCGTGGTATGTCTTTTATTCCTCCACGCCACCCGAACAATGAGAATCGTGATCACCAGTTGCATCCAAAGTCTGCAACCTCCTACGGGACCTACACGCTCGAAAAATCGTGAACACATACTGCCCGGTCCGATATTTGAGAGTCAAACGATACGTCGTCAGATTCATGCGAAGTATAAAAAAGTGTCAGTATCGTTGTGGTCCAAATAGCACTCCCTAAAGAAGAGACAACGTTCTCTAGAATGCTTACTCGCTCTCCACTACGAATGTTGATCACTTCCATTATAACTTCTGATGCCAAACCAGAGAGCCACTATTGTGATTTAGCCTTCGACCTTAGTTCATCCATTCCAACCGACGAAGTAGAACGAAACCTCAAATTTTCATTCTTAAGCAATACCCCGCACCCCAAAGAAGCGAATGAATCTTTCATAGACATCTTATATAAACCCTATGCTTGCACTAAGCGAATGAAGTACTTATGGCATCGCGTGGCTGAATCACCAGATCAGACCTGAACCGTCCGTGCGAACTAATCTGAAGCATCCATCATCTTTTAATCTGATTGGTTCCCGCATCCAGCTGTCGCTCCACGATACACAGGAATTTCTTTCCCTTCGATCCACCTGCGACGACACCAATTCTTTTACCAACATAGCCTTCATCTTTTAGCGACGGCTTAACTCAAGTATACTCGTCTGCTTTACTTCAACAGTTCTTTTTCTCCTCGTGTGGCCAGGGAATCTCAAATCTGGGTTTTTCCGGCATTCATGCGATTAGTTTGGTTCTCTAATCAGCAACAGTGTTAGTGAAGTTGTGACCTCGACGGAAGATATTTTCATGTGAACAATAATGTAGTACGTAGTAGTGAGAAATGCAAACAAAATATCTACATGTGAACAATAATGTAGTACGTACTACGTAGTAGTTAGCCTTAACGAAAACGGACAGCAGACAGAGTCGACAAATGGCCATGATTGCATTGACGCCATTGGCTACAAAAATCAGAAGCAACGCAACTCGGGGTGATACGTACCACATCTTTCTTATCTTCAAGATGAAATCAAGCAGCTAAGCGTGGATGGTTTTTCACTTGGAGTTGGACTCATCAGAAACCCTCAACGATTATACTAAAAAAACCAACAACAACAACAAGCTGTGCGTGCTTAACTTTACTCAACGATTATACTAATAAAACCAACAACAACAAGCTTCGCACTGGGACAAAAAATATATATATTTTTTGATTAAAGGGACAAAATTTATATGATAAGTAACTTAATTGTAGAATCTAACATCAATCTGTATTTCAGTAACAGACTCCAATATTTCAGTGATAACAAAAAAAAAAAGTAAGTACATTTAACATCTTGAATGCCAATACAGCATGTTTTTTTATTCATATGATTCTCAGAGAAACTAAGTGCTGGCGACACAAAATGCTCCTATCTACAGCAGGGGGGGGAGGGGGGCACATTTCTTCAAGCTTATGACTCAGACATGTCCCATGTTCTATTATACATCGTATCGTTAACAATGTATGAATCAAAGATCACAGCTGGCAAAAGCATATTAAAAAGCTTCAGAAGCAGTTATCGATCAATAATATCGATCCTACACGACTCGAAAAACATGAATTACCAGTTGCAACATAGGATGTTGAAGATCTCAAAATGGATGCTAAACATTCAAACCAGACACCCCCCCGATGTATCTGATGCAACCTACAAAATCATGCTCATTAAAATTTAGGATGGGAAAACGTATGCCTCTGGGAAAATGGCGGATCTGCCATATGCCTGAGGGCTGGAATTTAATCCCATTCTTGCCAGTAGCATATTCGCTGCATATAGCTTCACTCACATTCTTCTTAGGGTGGATACCAAAGCCAGAGGGAGGCCCATGATATCTACCAGGCGGAGTCAAAATCAATTCCATCTTCTCAGCATACTCGAAACAACGCATCTTTCTTTTTTTGCAGGAACAGAAGTTTCAATCATGAACTTTTTGGCCTCTGAATCAAAACATATTTCTTTGTCATTGACCTTCACAAGAGCTGCCAACAGCTTGCTTGCTTCTAAAATCCTTTCCACGCGAGCTTTTCTTTCTTTTAAGTCTGATCTCCCCCAAATGCATTTCTTGAGTATTATACATTCATTTGTGAAGACTGAAGAGGTAAACAGCCTCTTAACTCAAAATCCCCGATGCCTTCTAAATTCACCCTCTTCACACGTGTTTGATCCATTGGTGAAGGCATTCTTTACAGCATAGTGGTTCCAAAATTTAGATCTCACGTGTGCTTCTGCCTCGTCAGCATCACTTCTAGAGGCAACATCTGGAAAAGCAGGCCAGCCATTCAGGGAAAATGAGAATTCCGGGAAAGATGTAACTAATGTCCCCATGAGCAGAAAGACAGCGGTGCAAGCATTCTGTAGGAACACTTGACGTTGCATAATTGATTGATCCTTACTTCTCGCATTCTTTAATTAAAAAATCTGTTCTCATCCTCATCCAAAATTCATATTCTCCTCCGGACCGTGAGAGAGCAAAATTTCAAATGAGCCACTGACCAAAGAAAGAACTTCCGCAAAGGTTACATGAAATCAAATCACCAAATTATGACATATATCATTACCTAAGAGAGTGAATATAATACCTTTGAGTCGAACAAACCGAATGCAGAAGGGCTTGAACAGCTCAACCTCTTTATTTCCAGTTAACTTGAGGAAATTAACATCAGTCTTAGTCCTCTCTCTCTAACTCGCCTTCGTGCTTCAAAACTTCTTTTCACCTTGATTCTAGGCTCCTTCAAGGTCAAGGACAATCGGTTATCCGGTAACTGTAAGTAATTACAGTGATTCTGATATAACAAGATATACAGTATTCAATAACCTGAATAGGATATATCCAACGCAAGATGAAGGCATCATATTTTTGCACTTTGGAAGAAGATTTTATCAAGCTAATGATAAAGTGCGAAGAAACAAGAAATCATTTGAATCACAATAGCAATCCACGACATGCTCCCAATATCTGAGTTTATTCTTTATCATAGACTGCCCAACAGCCATAGGAGGCGCACATTCTTTAATGTAAAGGATTCACACTCTAGGCAACCCAAAGAGCATATGCTATATTACTAGTTACAGCCCCAATATAAGAGTCATCTTAAAAAGAGTTTCACATGAAATAAGCATTGAGTCCGCAAATCTGTACCTCTGCCAGCGTGCACCGGTTTAAAGGATTAGTTGCTCTATTTAATGGTCTTACTGGCATACTGAAAACTAAGATAACTCGTAAAAGAAGCACAAAATCTTAACCACACTAATAATGATAAACAGTACAGTCCATTCATCACAGATGATGAACCACAGTTTCTTCCAGACTCACCCAGGTTAACAACAAAAGGTATCTAATCAGTTGTTAACCAAAACAAATTCAAAGAAATCATTACCTTTTCAAACAGAACAAATTAGGATCTCCCTAGTTGTTGAAATGGGACATTATACTGCCAAGCTTCTAAAGTACCAGTACACTTATTCAGGTGAGGAAATGGGACATTATACTGCCAAGCTTCTAAAGTACCAGTACACTTCCATCATTTCCTCACCTGAATATGATGCCTACTATAGCAAGCTGAAAACAAATGCCCTTCAGAAAACTCACTAAACCCTAAAAATACATTCGCTGTGATTCGATCTCTCCAGATCTACTCAGACTGAGACTGTTCGATCCATTGAAGAGATACTTGGGACTGTTCTGTTGTTTTTTTTATTGTTATTTCCTTTCCATATGAATACATTTGACTTGGTCTACTTGGTACGATCCTAATTTTGAAGCTGCATGTCGTGGTAATCGTTTCCTTTTCTCTGTTGAAATCTATTCTTGCGGCATTAGTACATCCTTTTAGATCAGTCCATGAATGTGGTTGTGGTCTGTGTTTTGCACAATGTTGAGAAGCCGTGTAAGCTTCCGAAGATTCAGAGTTGTTGATCATTTTGCTGCGAGTCACATTACACATTAGTGATTAGTTTGCGAAAATTTGTCATCCTATGAAATGCAGAGACTGCAGGGCAAGGTGACAAATGGCAAAGAGCAAGTCCAAGCAGCAGCTAAAAAAAAACATATTAGCCCTACCCACTGCGAAGAAGATGATTGGGTGATAGTTAAGAAACAGAGAATTACCATCCTCATACCCACCTCTTCACTCATGTGAACCAATAGCAACTTGTGCAGAAGATCCGTGTGCAAACACACGATGGAAGACATCCCTACAAAAAAAGGAATTGCCACTATCAGATGAACTCAAAATTGCTGCAACAAGCTCTCAGTTTCGGAAGAAATCGCCTCCGAGGGAAATGAGCCTAGGAAAAGGAAAAGTGCCTAATCTTCCCTTTGAAAGAATACCCCATACAAGAGTTAAGCCTGCTGAAGTGCAGGACACTCAGACTCCTCTCAAGCGACCAAGACGGCTTCTGATCGGAGCCACTGCCTCCTGTTATGGCTGTGTTTTCCTTAACCAAATGATGAGAGCATCAAACCTTGACAGAAAGATTCTTAGAGCTGGAGGGCTGAGCAACTGGTTGGCACAGCTAGGACTCCATCAGTTTGTAGCATTGTTTAATAGAAGAAAAGTTGACAAGTTTCAGCTGGTGCATTTGACAATGAAGAAGCTCAGGGACATGGGTGCGATTGCCGTTGGACCTCAACGGAAGCTAATGCATGCTATTGATTGCCTCTGCCAGCCCTATTGTTTTCAGTCTCATTCTCATCATATTGCACCTATACAGCTTCAATAAAACCTTTTTTTCTCCTTTTTTTTTGTATCTTTTAGTAGTTTCTATATCCTGAACATATGTGATATGTTATGCATCTAGAGTCCCTTGAGAGCATTCATAATGCAACATACCACCACAATAAACACATAATTTCACTAGAGTAAATACCAGTTTGTAGAAGGTCATTACTTATAGTTGTTCTTTCTTACTTTCTACAATACCGAACCTCACACAAGTAAAATTGCATATTCACTTTCTGAAATACTATCAACTTCACAAGTAAAATAGCACATTCACTTTCGGCAATATTGAGAACTTCACTAGTAATATTGTGTATTCACTTTCCGCATAAATATAAGTAGAAGTTATTCTGACCATAAATAATGTAAGTGCATTATATTAAATCCTCAGATATATCAGGTGACAAACTCACCTCTGCTAGGAAATTTTGAAGCGATTCATCATACAAGCAGACAACTACAACAATGCAATACAAATAAACTTCCTAAGGGAGCTATATTACAACAAAACCTATCAGGATACTATTACAATCGGAGCAAAGTAAAAGAGAACCGAGCGCTGACTATCAACTTGGAAGTAATCAACCTAAAGACAAAATAATAATAAATTTTGTATGGCAGAAATGGCAACAGCTACATAGTGTCAACATCTCTGAGATGCACACAAAGTTGAACATAGATAATCAGTCATATGCAATTCTTCAACAAAGTTATGGTCCAAAAAGGCGCGCCCAATAAAAGGCACAGCCGCACAGGTTGCAAGATAGATTAGGTCCATAACTTCCAGGCACCCGATTTCTAAAAAAGTAACCTAGTCCAGTTCGATCCTACCAATCCATAATTAATCAACCAACAATCTTAAACAGAAAATTACAACGCTATTAAGATTGACAAATAAAAAACACTATACGAGCTTATCTAACTTCTGACACCAACAAGTAAAAAATATATATGTGTATCCAAGACAATCCTAATAAATTGCAGGTGAAAATGTCATCTCTGTCAGATGATTCTCAACCAATTCCTACAATCAGAATAGCTGAATAAAACAAGACAAGCGACACAAAAAATTCTCCCAGAGAAAGCTTCAGTCCATACCCCATGTACGCTCTAAGTTTCTTAAGGAGCTCAATCTCAAGTAGACCTATCAAAATTACGAACAATTGGAGCAATGTAGCAAAATAAGAAAGCTGTGTGTATTTCACAACATTTAAAGTAACTTATCATTCAGAATCACATATATGCAGTTCAAATCAAACCAAATATTCATTGACGAAAACAGAAGTTTTTTTTTCTTCTAAAAGTGAGCATAGCTGACAGTATCTGACTTTTCCATTGAACATAATCCCAAATTTTCAAACACAATAAAACCCTAAAAATCCAAATTACACATTCAACATCAAACGAGTCCATCAACAACAAATCGAAGCTCACTTATCTTTAGTAGAAACGCCATACTTCTCCTGCATCTTAGCAAGCTCATCTTCTTTCTTCTTCTGATCAAACTTCTTACTCATCTTCGCCTGCTGGTAATACAACACAATCAAATACCTATTCGCCACATT
>JAWWMW010131983.1:0-19130 GCA_035048345.1 Echeveria elegans
AATTCTTTAGCGAGATTGTTTAATTGAAAACAGGGAGCATATGTCTTTAGCGAGAATATGTAGGTTGTGTTTCTAACAAAAACGACTATTTGATTTGCTTGTATTTCACTTCAAAAATTAGCGACTCAATTCTGATTTTTTAAAATATCTAAAAATTAATTCTTATTTTTTAAAATATTTTAAAAAATAAACATTAGTGACCACGTGGTCGCTAATTTAGTTTGATTTTCAAAAATATTTAAAAATTAATTCTGGATTTTTAAAATATTTTAAAAAATAAGCATTAGCGACCACGTGGTCGCTAATTTAATTCTAATTTAAAAAAATAAAAATTAGCCATCACGTGGTCGCTAATTTAATTCTAATGAAAAAAATAAAAATTAGCCACCATGTGGTCGCTAATTTAATTCTAATTTTTTTAAAAAAAATAAACATTAACGACCACGGTGTCGTTATTTTAATTGTAATTTTTTAAAAATATTATAAAATTAATTTTAATCTTTTAAAATATTTTAAAAAATAATATCAGCGACCATGTGCTCGCTAATTTAATTCGTATTATTTCAAAATTTTAAAAATTAATTCTAATTTTTTTAAAATAAAAAAATAATAATGTTAGCGACCACGTGGACGCTGACTGACGTTTTTTTTTGCCAAATTTTTGTGCACCAAATAGCGTCCAATTTGACCTCTGCATCCACTTGGACGCAAAATTAGCGTCCAATAAGGGTTGGAAGCAAATTGGTGTAGTTTTTGTACCATCAAATTTCTCAATTCGGAACTTTCGGTCTTCAGCATTTTAATTGACTAACGAGATACTCGATAAATCTGATTTCATGTCCAGGCAAAATTCAAAGAAAGATAATCTATGATACAAATTAGTAGCATCACAAATCACCAAATAACACTGCTCATGGGGCTCACTCAACAAACATGGGACAACACTCGTGACGGCTGAGGACGACGATTTGTCGACCCCTTCACAATTCAGATATGCGCGGCGCGTCGAAGGTGGGTTGGTTGGGTACGACTCTGGCGCAGGTCTTCAGCGACGCGCGGCGTCGGAGAGCGGATTTCGATGCAGCGTGGGGCCCGGCTTAGTCGGATCTGATTCGCAGCGGCGGACGATTTTGCGACGGAGATGCTCTGCAGCGGATCAAATAACTTTTGGAGCGACAACTGGCGATTCCATCTCCGATCTGCGCGTTCTGTTGGATGCTGCTCGGATTTCGCGGCTGACACGATGGTTCTACTGCACACGGTTCTTCTACAAAGAACGCAGGTGACTCCTGATTTTTCTTCTGATCGGAATTCTGGTGTGTTGTGGCTCTGATACCGCTTGTTGGGGATAAAACTCTCACACACTCAAAATTCAACACACAATCATTGAGCAACTGCAGAAACATAAACGACACATGAATTTAACGTGGTTCAGTTGCATCCTGCAACCTACGTCCACATGAGTAGCCAAAGTTTTTATTTAGGATTTTGTTCTGAAAAATTACATGTATAATACAATGTTTATATAGAGATTATTGCGGGTCGAGCCCACAAACTATTCAGTGGCCTTCACACTCAACAAAATTGAGTTAGGAAGAGAAGGGGATAAAGATAAAATATAAATAATGTCGTTCGGCGCAAAAGGACATATTATGTTTTATGCAATACTTTGATTATTTATATACAAAAGTAGCATAAATAACAATTCTTAGTGATGGTCATTCCGCATCTGATTTCTTGTTCGAGGATTTTATGTTTGAGGAGCGTTTGTTTATCTTGATTACCATGGTGCAGTAATATCGTCATTCACAATACCAAAAAAAGAACGAAAATACTTTAATAATTGTGATAAAGTTATCGAATGCTTTTCATTTTTTGAATCTTGCCGCTCGCACCGATCATGTGTAAGGGCATCTAGATTTTTGCCTTATGCTCCCAAAGATATTTAATTATTCCACAGAAAAGTTATCAAAATGGCATTTGAAGTTTAGTGCACCATAAAACTTAGAGAAACATTTGGTGTGCATTTTCAAACACAATTATGTGTGTCATGCATCTCATATGCAAGTATATACCCTTAGTAATGCATTATTTATCTTTTGCCATCACTGATATATGTACAAGCAACATCATTGGACGAAGCATTATCAACAATAACAGTTAAAAACTTCTTGTCCAAATCCCAATAAGTCAGAAAATCCTCAAGTGCCCTTCCAATGTCATGTCCCTATGACAGCCCATTTTGAAAAAGTGAATCACCTTCTTTTACAAAATTCAATCATTATCAATAAAGTGAGCAGTAACACACATATAATTTTCTATATCAAGTACGTTCATGTATCTATAGTCAAACATACTCATTGACAAGAATTGTTAAAATCTCTTTCAACTTTTCTCTTTCTATAGTTTAGAGCTTCCAACAATCACGTTTATTCATAATACGTGATGACATTTCAAATTGCGGACAAACAGCCAAAAAAGTATTTCTCAAACCTTCCTTTTCTACATACTGAAATGTCATCTCATATCTTATCACCATCATAACAATAGATTCCCTTTTACTAGTAGCATCATCAACCTTTCAAGTTTTCATTTGCACACCAATATCTCTCATACTATCAAGGACATGTTGAGTTTGTGTACCTTTTTTCCTTATTCAAGGGTTCTTCTCACACTCCCTGAAATGCTTGCCCAGATTCTTTGTTCAATCTTTTGGTGGATCAATAACATATGTTGAGTTGCAATGAATGCATCTAGGTTGCAATTCTCCCGTCTTTGCTTCAATGTATTCAGTAAAATGGACCCCCAAACTCTGCCTTTTTCTTAGATCTTTTCCTTTTCCTTTTCCTTTTAGCTGATTTCCCTCAATCTCAGAATTCATTTGCGACTCGTCTGTATTTGTTGCCTCTGAATTAAAATCAACAACTTCTTCCTCTTTCATAGAAGTCATCTGCATATGACATGGTATATATGAAATTACACTGAATTAACACATCAAAAAAAATTATACAAACATAACTAATCGAGTTGTGGCAAGTCTTACATTGCCCGATATTTTCGTTGAGTTTTACATGGGCCAATTTGTTTTCAACCGAGGGAACACTGTCCAAAATAATACAACCTGTGAGCAGGACACAAAGACTAATAAAGATGCTTGAGCAAAGTAATGACATGAATCAAAGATGAAATAACGCAAAAAACCGTCTTGGACACAAAAAAGCAATGACATTCACAGTTTCCGATTTTGAATCATCAGTTCATCATCAAATTAGAAAAATGTAAAATAAACATACGTAACATGATTTAATATTTTTTGACTTTGATTCTGTTTGAAGTTTTTTATATTTAAAAAGTTTTAAATTTTATAAAAATAATAAAGTTTTCTATACAGTTTGTTTTTACAAAAATAAAAACTTTAATTTAATATAATTTAAACTATTTTAAAATTAATGTAATTTTTCTTACATGATATAATTTTTTATGTTTTTAAATAAAAAAATTTCATTTTTTTAAAAATTCTACAAAATTTTCATATTAACAAAGATGATCATCTGTTAACTTAAAATTTTATACAGATGATTAAGCGAAAACTTTTTTATAGTGCTGATTTTGTGAAAACAGGTACATGATTTTGCACAATTAACTCTTTATTTTTTGACCGAAAATCCGACCGGTCAAGATCGGACGGAACCAAAAACAGAAAATATGACATTTTAAGGACCGAGGAGCGAAAATGTGCATCGGTCGGGCTAGCACTTCGCAGCAGATATGAAACTACAAGGGACTGAGTATAATTACCGACTGTACAAGGGATGTTTTCATAAAAATTCATAACCATTCCATCCTAATGCGACGACCGACGGGAGGTTTCGAGGCAAGTGTTGACTCGATCCGCATCGAATCAAGTGTTGAATCGATCTCTGAAAATGGAGGAATTGAAAACCGCGGTTGAGGATCACTTTAATCAGATGGCGGATCTGCTGCAGCAAATCACTGCCGACTTTCGTTCCGACATCCGCCCTGCTTACGATAACTTTATCGGCTTCTTCCACGCCATTGACTGGAAGGTTTAACCCCACCTCTCCCCAATTTTGTTGTTGTTGTTTTCTCTCTTTTTTAAATAAAAAAAAATTCAGGACGGAAATTAAGGATGTAGGTCAGTTGGGACATTTAGTTTAGGTCACTTCATAGCAAAAACCACTACTTTTTTCAATCTTTTATTTTGTGAGTAACCCAGTGTTGTTCATGATCACTTTAGATCACTTGTTGATGCAGTTGTTATCTGCTGTGTCAAGTTAATTTTTTTATCCGAACTGCAGTTTGTATATTTAATCAGCAGGTTTTAAGTTTTACAGCATCATCCCTAAGTTTGGGTGTGTGTATGATGAACAGTGTGGAAGACACATTATGTACCGCTGTTACTGATGCATCTCTTTCCAATATATTTTTTCCTCCTTTTCGCAGGAACCTTGGCTGCAGGGCTTAGCGGCTTTCCATTTAATCTTGTTTCTTGTTATTATATTCTCGAGGAGGAATACAAATTTCCAGATGTTCTTGTTCCTCCTGGCATGTAAGATCACTGATCCTATTATTCCTGCTATCTATAGATTAATAAGTATCTAAATGTAAAATCTAAATTGAGATTCCCTCATGCGTGATAAAACCTCATCATTTTTCTACAAGTACCATGTGGTCACCAAAAACACAACTTGAATTCCCCATTACAGAGTCTTTAGATGTGCGTTGTTTGTACAATGCTCTTTTCAGCACTTTTCGCTTAAAGAGATATCAGATTTGTTCGTGCCTGATGGAGGATCAAATGAAAGCTCTTTTTAAATTTTAGTAATGTCATGTGCATTTTGGCTCTTTTTAACATACTTTAATCATGCAGTGGCTGGTGTATACTTTGCTGAAAGTATTAACATCATATTTGGAAATCACTGGAAAAGCTTCGCAACCCAAAACTATTTTGACCGTCAAGGAATATTTATGTCATCCCTTTGGTCAGGGCCGCTACTTCTGAATGCAGTTGTGATCTTGGTAAGGATGTACCAGAACACTATTATCTACTTTGAATACATGCATTAGTATGCTTGACTATGTTTGACTGTTTACTTGCAGATAATTACGCTTTTCACCCTTTGCTTACAAATGGTCAAGTGGAAGAGAGCTGAGCTTAAACATAAGGCTAGACTTGCCCGCAGCAAGCAGGAATGAAAATGTATCATCAGAATTAGGCGATTAATGAAAATGTATCATCAGAATTAGGCGATTAAGTTGCGAAAAAATTATTGCATTTGCAGTTCAGCCCACTTTACAATCGACTTGTGCTTTTATTATAGCCGCTTACGTGGAACAAGGATGTTTTGTTAGATACAATTTTTGGTTGTAGATCCAATGAGCAATAATGCATGTGGCAGAAGGAATGATGAATTGAAGCATGGTTGAACTTTGAAGGAGATATCTATTTGCTTTCAAGGAGTACGCATTTAAATGGAATTTGTCCATCTATATTTAATGAAAAGAAATACTAACTTGGTTTTGATGATAATTTTTGTCCTGATAAATCTCTCTTTAAAGGGAAACCAATTTGTCAATGGGGTGGTTCTCCATTTGTTGAGAAGTCGGTCAAAAAGACTCGTTAGGGGAAGAATTTTTACTCTTCAGTTACGAGGTTTTCAGTCCTCTCGCTTTCGGGCGTGGAGTTTTTCCATTCTTTCCGTCTCTGACGTGAAAGCTCGCATGAAATTGCAATGAAGTTGTTGCTATATAAAATATTGTTGAAGATATCGTTTGAAGAAAGGATTGTGCTACAATCGATAATAATGTATCTGATCATACCCAAATGACCCCGGAATCAAAAAGGAGAAAGAACTATCAGAATCTTCAAATGTTGTCCGAGAGAACTCTTCAAAGCCTGTCATGTGACACACATATTTTTACCCTATATAGTTGTCGAAATAAGTTTTAGGGGTCAAAGTGTAGTCAAACAATATTTGTAAGACTCGGAAGTCCGAGATCGTCCCAAGAGAGCAAAAACGCAGTGCAAGTACTAGTAAATTAATGCAACGTCTTATCTATTCAAATAGAAGAGATGTGATTTTTACTACGATTCCTAAAGTACAGAAACAGTAAAATTGGACTGTGTATTTAACCAGAGAAAGCATTCCAGAATATTACTTAACCTTTGCGTACCTCCCTAATTCAGACAGCGAAATTTTAAATACAAACAACTTATACGATATATGAGAACAAACCGTGTGCGTTTGAGTGAGCCGGCAGCCTCGGGTCATCACTCAAATAACACATCCTGTACTCCGAGCCCCTCCATTGAGGCGCACATCGACCTAATCCCAATCGTTAACAACCCACCATTGCAGGCAGTATCAATAAAAAGGAAAGCATTAAGAGCAAAATTTTCAATTAAAATAACTCCTCCACTATGCTCATGCTAACACTCACGATTATCGGGTATTGTAATTAGCATACTAATAGTGTCAATTCTACATTAATCCAATTAATCACCTCAAGCCCTCGCTAGTGTTGGTTCTTAACCTATGTAGTTCACACAATTATGTCAGTGCATCAATTGCTAACTAATATATATGAATATATGAATGAGAACATATAAAATTGAATAAAATCATATAACAAAAATTTGCATTCATTCGTTTATCGCATAAACTAGGGTTTAGCATTACAAAGGATCCACAGGATCCCGGAACAGAGTCGACTACTCACTATTCATGGTAAGACAACACAAGAATAATGAAGTGAGAAGAATTTAGAATGATAGAACCGATTGGTGATGAATGATGAACTCTTCTCTTTGCCGTCTTCTTCTCCTCTGAAAATTTCACGCGCCACAGTCTGATAAAAGTCACATTTTAGGGTTTCCCATGTTGTATTTATAGTAACCTCTGAATTAGGAAGTTAAGCCCAAATTCGGCCCAGAACAGGGAGTCTGTTGCTGATGTCGTATTGTTTTCTATTTTTGACCTTTTTAACGTCCAAATTGATCTTTGAGATAAACATAAAAGTTGTAGTCATCTTTTCAATGCACTTTGTTTCGTCCCAATCAGAACATTGACGCAGCTCTAGAGACTTCCGAAACAGCAAAGGTCCATAAACGCGAAACTACGTTTGACCGTGACATCTTAAACAACCGAGTGAGAATTGAACTGTTCATGCGCACAAATTGACTTGTAAAAGAATGAAAGGCCCAAGCAGTATGGTCGGCCCACTTCTCATCCCTCTTCCAGTCGGTTTGCAGCGTTGATCATCTTTCTTCAATTCTGATTTCGGCGTTTCTGATTCATCATCGGCTCTAGCATTTTCGCTCAGCAACAACCCTGATCTTGCCTGGTGAGGTGTTGGATCTTGACGATGATGAGAGGTTGAAATGTGGTCTCTTCTTGCACCGTATAAGGTTTTGTCTCGGTTTCGCCGGAGTAACAAGCTTTGCGTGTTGTGACTCGAATCATATCTGGTGTTGATTTAGTCTCCATGTTCTTTGCCCTTTCTCAATTTCTATTTCTCGTACTCCATCCGCGAGTGTGTGTTTTTTACCAAATTTGATTCTTAGTCGGTTCAGGTTAGGAGCTTCGCAGGGGAATTATCCTAACTTGAATTTGGAAATTTAGATAATGACTGTGAATCCCAAAGTGTCCTAATCTAAATCAATTTTGATAATTCTCCTTGCCATATCAGGAAAACTTCCTCTTATAAATAGAAGTCGAGACCCTTCTTCCCTTTATTAGGGAAGCCTTAGTCGACATTGAATCCAGCTTCAGGTATTTTGCTTTGTGTTCAATTTTTTTGGGTTATTAGCGAAAAGACTCATATCTGTTGTACTTTTTTCAGATGACATTCCTCCGTTTATTTTTTTCACTTAAAGACCTTCACGTTTTCGCCGTTATCATTTCGACACGCTATGTCATAATTAACGGCAATTGAGCCCTTAATCGTAATTTTAAAAACTTTAGGGTGTCAAAATGATAACGGCGAAAACGTGGAGGTCTTTAGTTGTGAAAAATAAACAGAGGGGTAGAGATGCCTAAAATCAAACCGGACCGGAAACCCGAAGCGGATTAGACCGGAATTTCCCGGTACCGGGTTAGTCCGGACCCGGGTCAAGTTTTTATGGTTTTCCGGTCCCGGTTCGGTCCAAATCCGAAATGTTTTTTAAAAACAAAGGAAAAATCCGGGTTTTCGGTCCGAACCCGATCCCGGTCCGGTCCACGGGTCACCATTTCTCTGAAAAACCCAGTTCCGGTCCATCCGGACCCGAAAAATACGATCCCGATCCCGGGTCGAGTCACCCGGATGCACATCCCTACGGAGGGGTGTCTTCTGGGAAAAGTGCTACAAATACGGATCTTTTTCTGTAATTAGCCCTTTTTTCAAACGTCACGCTCTGCTTCTTCCTTTGTGTGGCAGCCGTCTTTGCTTTTGACGTGGATGTGTGGAGGCGGCTTCTTCCTGGTGATGTCTTTTGTTAGTTTTGATTTGCTTGGCTTTGAGGTGCCTGTTCCATAGAGTGATGCTTGCTTGACTTTTCAACCTGAGATTTGACTTGATCTTTTAGTTGTTGCTCCCTCATCTACTTTTTCATCTTCTTTGTCACTTGTAAACTTTGTTTTTCGGTGTTGTATCTGTTTCTTCCAATCCTTCTGACGGATTGACTTGCTCTGTGGACTAGCACTTCGACTATGTTTTTAGCCATCATAACTTTGTTTAATACACGGAGTTCAACCTGCCCAATCGTCTGGTCTTTCGCGGGTCTGTGTTGTGCCACCGCTGTTTCAGCCACCGTTTGTTGCACACTGCAGCGACATTCGTCGAATAATTCCAACGCCATTCGCGAACAGTGCAATTGCAATTCGTCGAACAGTGTCAAAGCCATTCGTCAGAGTCATCTGCCTTGTCCGAAATTGCGGCATTAGTTCGAAATTTTTTTCTCGCCTTCCCAACCGCTTGAAATTGCAGCTCTAGCCAGAGAATTCTTTCTCGTCTTCTCAACCGCTTGGAATTGCAGCATCAGTCTGAGAATTCTTTCTCATCTTCTCAACTGCTTGAAATTGCAGCATCTTCCGAACAGTGCCAACGTCATTCGTCGAACAGTGCAATTGCCATTAGCGAACAATGTCAACGCCATTCGGAGACGTTAAGAACTTGGAGTTTCGTTTCAGTCGGTCGTTGTCTGTCGTCTGTGGGTTGCTGTTCTGCGCGTCCGAATAATTCTTTGATGTAAACACAAAATTTGTAGGATTTCGAGATATCTTTCCAATTCATTTTGTTTCACCTCAATCGGATAAAAGATGCATCTTCTAGAAGCTTTTGAAGTTACGAAGGACCAGAACCTGAAATTTTCACGTGGTGACTTGTTGGATTGCCATGGAGGTGGCTGCTTGCGGGAGTGCGGGAGTGTTGTCGCTCAAAGCTCTCTCCACATGGCTTATCTCTTTGGTGGAATGGAGTGGCACGAGCTTTAAATAGAGGTAGCTGCTCGGCTTTGAAGTGGCTGCTTGACTTTTTTCTTTTTTGACGTGCCTGCTTTAATATATTGATTTCATTAAATAATTTAATTAATTATTTCTCATAATTAACTTATTGTTAACTTTGAGCAGCTATTTCATTCAAAACATCGTGTGAAGGGCGAATCCTGAAATTACGGAAAGCGTCGAACAGCGTATACTGGAATCACAAATTTCACCATTGGTTTTACCAATATGTAAGTGTTTAATACATATGAATATTTAAATGCATTTAAAACTGTATTATCTATTAATTAGTGTTTAATGTGCAGACCGATGATTCTGAACAACCTATTGAGCAGAACCTCTAAACTTTGGCACCCGGCCCTGGTAGAGTTGTTAGGACATTTCCTGGATATGTTGTCAACGGATATCGGTTCCACAGACTGCAGTGGGATTTGTGTATTGGGACAAACTTTCGGCACCGGTGAAGAAAACTACTACGGAGTGCTAGATTAAATTATTCAGGTTAACTATGTATCTCCTACGGTGAAGCTCGCGGGCTGTGACATTTAGTTGCTCGTGGTTTGATACGCAAAATAGGGAAGGGACTCGCGTGCATCCTCAAATGAAGATAGTCGACGTCAACCGACAAGAAAATGCAAAGCAAGGATTGCTACGAATTCGCACACCAGCCATCTCAAGTGTATTTCATTGAAAATCCAAAGACAACACGACAAGATGATGATTGGTTGGGAGTCTGTAAATTAAAATCTTGTGTATGATCTGAAGAGGGTGTTGAAAGTTCCGATCATCGCATTATAGTTTCAGAACCGTTCCAACAAGAATCCACAACCATCATAAGAACTATCAATGATCCACTAGCGGGGAGCACACTAGGTCTCTTACATGATTCGGTCGGTCCAGTATATGAATCTGAATTAGAAGGCAACGAAGATGAAGAAAGTTCATAGGAGGCAGAGCCTGAAACTTCGGAAGACACCGAAAAAGAAGAATTATAGTTCCAATATGTAATTGATTAATTTAATATTTTAATAGGCTGATTACTTTGTAATTGAAATATATATTATGTTAATAATTTTCTGTTAACATTAGCGACAACGTGGTCGCTAATATCTCATAAAAAATATGGCAGGGTCGAAAATTTAGCCAAGTGTTGATTTCCTGTTAACATTGCGACCACGTGGTCGCTAATATCTCATAAAAATGTATCATGGTCGAAAATTTGGCTAAGTGTTAATTTTCTGTTAACATTAGGGACCACGCGGTCGCTAATATCTAATAAAAAGGTGACAGGGTCAAAATTTTGGCTAAGTGTTGATTTTCTATTATCGTTAGCGACCACGTGGTCGCTAATTATTTCAATTTAGTCAGCAAAATCGAATATTAGCAACCACGTGGTCACTAATTATTCCAAGTTAGGTGGCAAAATCGAATATTAGCGACCACGTGGTCGCTACTTGTTCCAGGTTAGGCGGCAAAATCGAAGCTTAACGACCACGTGGTCGCTAATTGTTCCAGGTTAGGCGGAAAAATCGAAACTTAGCGACCACATGGTCGCTAAGGCTAGGGTTTTTTGTGACCACGTGATCACTAAGTTTTCTAATAGCTTTCGCACTAATTTTGCGTCGCATGTGGGTGTGGCTATCGCTTCTACCCATTTGGACACATAATCAACAGCTACAAGAATGTATTTGTTTCCGAAACTAGTCTATCTTTAAAGAATACTTTCTAATCTAGTCTTTCGTCGATCCAATAGCTTTACTGGTACGGATTTTGGCTATCTTCCTGACTTAAGAGTATTTAACCTCGTACATTGCTAGCTTTTGATCCTATTCGGAACAACACTAGCATGGGTTCATACATGGTATGATCCTTAATTTTTGCGTACTCATGCGGTTTGTGATAGACATTTCGTCAAACACCTAATACTCATCACTTGAGCATAGGCTAAATACAACTAATTCAACCATAAATCATTCATGGAATGTATGATAAATCCCTTTGTTTCGATCGTGAGTAGCTTAGGGTATATCATACCCCCATCATCATAGATGACTACTCACTCATGTCGAGGGAATACAAATTCATACTGAATGAGATGGTAAACATATACTGAAAATAAACTAAATGAAATGAAATGAAATGAAATGAAGAACAACTACTAGAAAATAAAGCTTACTTGAGTAGGAAATGTAACTAGATGATTACAAGAACTACAACTAAAGGAAAACAACTTTGGAGAGGAGGTTTTTTGGAGAGAATTTCGTGCTCCCTTCAAGGGATAAAGCTTGTGTAAAACTTGATTCATTGTGTGAAGTGAGCTCCTCCTTTTATAGTCTTCAAATGAGAGTTGTAACATCTTCTCATTTAAGCAATTGTAACTCCCATTTTGTGCATTATTCCAAGCTTTCAAAGACCTCTTTTTAATCTTCATAATGTGCCTTGTAACTCCGTTCGGAATTGTTCATGCATTGAATATGTTGACTCTTTCTTCTTCACATTGGATTCCTTTTTCTTCAACTCTTCACTTTATTTCCTTTCTTCAATCCATTCTTTGTGTAACTTCCTCCATTTAACCCTTTTGACTCATTGCCTTGTGTCACAAATGGCATCCAAAGTTGGCACAAAATCGGACTCAATTTCTTTAGTCCAATCGAACAATCCCGGACTGGTTTGATCATCTCTCTTGGTTCGCAAATAAGTCAATCTAGACGTTGGAATCAGACTTTAGTGTCAAAATATAATAGATCTTTGAGTCTTCTTTCCAACGCACTTTGTTTCATTGCAATCGGACAAGAGATGCGTTCTGTGGAATTTTTCTAAGTCGCAAAGGTCAGAATTGTCGCACACTGAGGTGTCTTGCTCGATCGAACTTTGATAACTCGGTCGAGCTCCATTTTGGGTTAAGCTCGATCGAGCTGATTTACTCTATCGAGTTGATTTTCGGCCCAAATTCCTTTTGCTTGATTTCCGTCCGTTTTGACAGAAAATTTGCCTGTTTTGCTGCTATTTGCCACTTTTTGCAATAACCTAGTCAAATCATCATAAAATGTGCTTTCTACCTGAAATGACAATGTTAGAGTGCAAATAATCCTGTATTTCATATAAAATTCATACAAATACAAATAATTCGGTGTATAAAATATAGTCATTTTTAACACCGATCACCACTCCTTCCTTTGCTTGTACCTCTTTACACATTCTTCATCAGTGAACCAGATGGAGTCAAACTCTACTCCTTCCCGAGAGATCCCCTTTCCTTGAGACAGTGCTTTAGCTTGAGCTAAAGCCTTTGACGGTGACTTATCAAATCTGGGGAGACCACTTTGCTCCTTGGTCAATACGAGGCTTCTACCCGTCTCTGGCTCACGAGACTCTTCAACAAGTGGAGATTTTGGTGACTTGGCCTTTTTTGATTTAGTGACTTATGTGCTGCTAGGTTTCCTCTTTTTCTCTGGCGCAGAAGAGACCACTTTGTGAACTAGGGATTTTGCTAGAGACTGCTTATGCTCTGACGATTCTACTAATTCTAATTCTTTTGATGAATCCTTAACTTCCGCTTCTAAAGTCTTGCAGACTATCTCTGATAGTGGAATAATGTCCTCCGGACCAACCAGTTTTTCTTTTTCAGATATTGGCTGTGCAGGGACTGATTCAGACTGGAGAGCTGAAGCAGGAGCTGTAGATGGTACTTCAGATGATAGAGCAGCAGTAGTTAACTAAAGTTGTTTGCTTTCAAAATGCTTATTTTCAGAAATTTTTTCAATCTCAGATTCTTCTTCTGTTATAGAATGACTAGCATCAGCTCACTTTTCTTAACTTTCCTTCGGAACAGGGGCAAGTTCTTCCTCCTCGGATGATGTCTCTTTCTCTTCAGTAATGGCAGGAATATCCTTAGAGGTGCTAGGTTGATCTGCTGTTGGTGCAGGAGATGTAGTCTTTACTGCAGTCGGTTCGTCAGGTAATAGGACTTCCTTTTCCATGGATCTACAGGTGACTGGATCATTCAATAAAGTACCTTCTTTAGTTTTCTTAAGTACTTATTCGGTGATTGGTTCCAAGGGTTTAGTAGATATCTGCCTTTCTCCCTTATGCTGTTTGAATGTCCTAACATGCTTTTTTCTTTCCTTCTTTTCAGCCACCGCTTCTCCCTGAGCTTTTGCTTTCTCTGTACTAGGGTCAGGATTATCAAAAGGTAAACAAGTTTCTGCATAGGATGATACCTGAGCTGATGATTCTTCATAAATGAAGATCCTCTTCTTGGTGCAAGGGATTTTGGGGGTGAAGTTCTTTTAGTTCTGCAAGAGCTCTCTCAGGTAGTTCTTGAGATAATGAGTCTGATGGTAGAACAACAGGAGCTTTTCAGAAGATTTCACTGCAGCTACAACAGAGGAGATTCGCTTAGACCTTTGTCCTCCAACAGAGGCTTTCTTCACTTCAACCTTGATTTTCTTATCGCCAACTATTGAATATTTGAGCGATTAGGACTTTGACGGATTTTGTAGAAGAATTAGGGTTTGGAGCAAGTGTGAAAGATTCAATGTCTTGACTTGAGATTTAATAGCCTTTGATTTTGTTACTGTTTTTATGATTTAGTTATCCTTGTAACCTGGAATGGGTAACTCGCGAGAATTTTGTTAGGCGCTGGAGCTTCGTGTGAAATCTTCTTCAACGATCGGAACTGCAGCTGGATCTATCGCTGATGTTACACTGAACACATGTCAGCTTCTTAATAGACCTCAGACTCATCTGCGAATATGAACCTCGACTTGCAGCTGTGGTTGAAGGTCTGTCTATTGATCCTTAGTTTTTAACAAAAAAGACTCAAAGCGAGTCTAAGTGCCTTATTGAATATATCTTTAAGTTCCATATCAGTCGTTCAATATTTTACTGTCCCTCAATTATATCCATGTTTCTTTACAACTGGTAGAAATCTTTGTCGGTGTCTTCCAAAGCTAGGTGAATACTGATGTCTCATTTGTTTGTTTCATGATTCTGATAGGAGTTTCGTTGCAAATTCTGAGGAGTGTATTGCCTAGTTCTTTCCTTAGCTAGGTTTTGCTTTACAACTCGAGGTCTATCTCTAGGTGGTGCTTTAGACGCTGATGTAGGTGTCCTCTGAAATTGTGAAACCTTCTCAATCTCTTCATAGGCTGAAGGTTTCCTTCAATACCTCTTCAAAAAATCACCACACTTGGTCTGGGTATGACTTGACTTATTACAGTAGTAGCATACCCGAGTATCTTTGCTTCTTACTTTGACTAATTCTGCAATGCTTCTTACATGTGCTTCTATAACATCAGCTGGAACAAACTTCGTTATTTCTGTAGTTTCTTGTCCTTCAAACCCAAGGCCTGGATGATCTCTGTTCCTGATTATGTGGGCAGCAAGTATTTTGCTTAGGTCTCTTGATCTTGTACTCATCATAGTAGTAAACTTCTTCTCTTGAGCACGCTCATATTTAGTTACTATGTGAGCATCAACTTCATCCTTTAACTGTTCCTCAAGCTTAATTACTTTCTCTTTCAATCTTGAAACCTTCTCATCTTGCGACTATTTCAGAATCTTCAGATTGCAAGATTCTTTGAGAAGTGTAGAGTTTACTTTTAGAGTCTTGGTCCATTACTCACACAGTTCAGCATATTTCTCAGCCATTGCTTCATCTGTTGATCTTCGTCTGAATCAGCATCACCGCTTGTATCTTCCGTCTTCTGATCAGATGTGAGAGCCATTAGTCCGTTTTCTTCTCCATCTGACATTTTAGAATCTGACTCAGCGGATTTTGCAGTCATTGCATTCTTCTTTCTTTTGAGAGAAGTAGGACACTCATTTCAAAAGTGACTATACCCTTGGCATTCATGACAATGAAGTTTGTCATAATAATCTTCAGCAAAGTTCTTCTCGGATTTATCTTTCTATTTATCCTTAGTCTTAGATCTTTTTTGTAATTTGAACTGCCTGTTTTTTGACTACCTTGGTGCTTATCTCCCTGATTTTCAAACTGTCTTTTGACAAACTTTTCTAATTTCCTGACCACTAAGGCAATGTCTTCTGAATCGTCATCTTCAGATCAATCTTTAGAAGGACCTTCAGTAGGAACTTCAGCCTTAAGTCCAATATTCTTGACGGGCTTCTTTTCTCCTTGTGGTTTGTATACCAGGTTCTCAAACATCCGTAGTTCGCCCATTAGTTCATCAAGACTCAATTTGGACAGGTCTTTCGAGTCAGTAATCGAGCAGATCTTCATGTTGAAACTTTCGGGTGAAGATCTCAACGTCTTCCTTACCAGGACTTCAACACTCATAGTTTGTCCTAGGGCAGCAGCTTCATTAGATACATCCATATGTCGAGCTGTAAAGTCAGCTACATATCCTTGATCTCCCATGCGTAGTTGTTTGAATTTTGCAGTGATCATCTGCAAACGATTCTTCTTAACTTTCGATGTTCTTTCAAAGTGGGTGCACATAATTTCCCACGCTTTCTTGGCAGATTTGCAGTTTGTGGTGAGCTTGAATTTTTTTTTCATTCATGGCAGCGAACAAACTGTTAATGGCTCGAGAATTAAACACTGCATGTTCCTTCTCTTCTTTCTTCAATGAAGATTTTTTCATGGCTCAAGCTTTCCTTCTATGTTGGCAGCAACAGGGGGTTCCCAACCATCTTCAACAGCTTCCCAAGCTTCTTCTCCAATTGACCTTTTGAAAGCCTCAATTTTGGAATTCCTATATCAAAAATTTGTGTTTTCATCTAGCAGCGGTGGTCTAGAGATATTTCCTCTTTCTTTTGAAGACATCTTTAAGTACAAATTGTTACTCCGTCTACTCGAGTAGCGACTTTGATACCATATTCTGTTGTAACATAGAATATATTTCCCTGGTGCACTTCTAGCGGTAGCTGTATGTCGTGCTGTAACTAAAGTTTTAGATACAATATAAAAATAACACAATGTTTGTTAATCCACTTCGGCAATTAGCATACTGTGGAGAGCCTAGCTCAGTAGTGTTCTCTTATTGACTCCTTAGAACTTGTACAAGGATTTTTTATGCTTATCCTAGCAACCTTTATAAGATTCACTCAACTCAGAGTTTACTACCTATACTACCAAATTCCACCAGTATAGTTACTTCTGCTCAAGCGCTTCACGCCTTCTCAACTTATCTCCTTTAGTCGAGTAGTTGCTCAATCAACTAGGAACGATCTCGCGCAACAAGCTAATCTCCTTCAGTTTGACTAGTTGCCCACACAACTAGGAACGATTTTCCGCAACCTTTTTCTTCAAAAGATTTTGTCTTCGGCTTTAAGGTGTATGCGTAAAAGATATGTACTTAAGCTTTAGAAATCGATGCTTTCCCTTGAGGGTCTGCTCCTCTATTTATATGCATCAAGGGCACTATCGGTTTCATATTCGAATTTGGAATGCAGGACGAATCAAAAGTTCTCTTCAAAGGCTCCTCAACTGAAACAATTCAAAAATCAAATCTACCAAAATTATAAAACCATAAACAAATGAAAACTCAACACAACATCAAACTGCAGCAGTGCAACGACTTATACTTACGATCATTCATCAATGACCTAAGCTGAGCAATCGCTCCTCGGAAACAACCGCTGGCGCCATATCAAATCTCAATAACCAAAAATGGACACACCTCTAGTCCTCTACATATACACCTCGAGAGGTGCGAGCCGTTGGATGGGGAGTTCGGTATTGGATGAGATCTTGTGAGCCGTTGGATGGTGAGATGAGGTGTCACCTGTGTTCCATTGTTGAGATTTTTTCGTTTTCTTGTTAACTGTAGAGTTATGTTTTTCTGAAAAACAATTAATTAAAATTACTTTGATTATTCTAGAAGTTGAAAATTTAGAACAGACGGCGATTTCTACTCACCAACAGTCAGTCTGTCGAAGTCAGAGGCCATATTAGACAGTCAACATCGTCATATAGTCAGTTTTAGATGTCAGTATTTTACAACATAATCCTTCAAATTTTATGTTTTTTTAAAAACCATTAAATTAATTAATAATAAAATAACCACTATAAATTCTTCGTCTAGCAGTTGTAACCTTTGGTGGATTCAAATTCAGTGTAGCTTACAACCCTTTACCGCTATGAGAAGAAACTACACAACTATATACTGGAGCATGCAATTAGATCAGAATTCGTTACACTCCAGAGTCCAGATCACCACCGTTCATGTTTTGAATATTTTCCACTTTCAGGTCCAAATCGATAGTCTGTCTCCAAAAAAAGTTTTGCTATCACAATATTGGAGAATTTTCGTACTTCCACTAACACAAAAATTCTCTAAAAATATTCAAAGAAAACAATTGAATTTTTTATTTAAGTTTGTATGGTATTTTAATATGAAATTAAATAATATAGTTAATTTCATGATTTAATAAAATTATTTTGCAAAGTTTTGTTTGGGAATGATGACAGCCAATCTTTCAGTGTCGAAATGACTTGGTTTTTTTGTCAAACCAAACAAGTTTAGGATTCAATTATTACTCATACTGATACTTGAACTTATGCCAAACGGCGCCTAAGAGCATCCGCAGCGCTCGGTGGTAAATTGGGTTTGTAAATCCAGTTTTACAAACCCAACCTTCCCTTTTACAAACTCATTTCTCCAACGTTAATCTCTAAAATACCTCACAACATCCCCCACCACAGCTCCTGGCAATCAACCACCACCATATCAATCATCACCACCACATATCAAACTCACCACAACACCATCACATCCATCAAACCCACCACCACTCCAACACCACATCCACCAAACCAGGGGCGGATTTAGGGGGGTGTCCGGGTGGTCCCAGGACCACCCAGACTTCAGCGCACCGCCGCACCCATATGTGTCTCTTCAGGCGAGTCTCACCTGCTCCGGAGCTCCTCCTCCTCGTCTGGACAGCTTCAGAGACAACTCTTAATTATTGGGCTTCGTCCAAAGCCCAAATATTGAAGCCCACAGCCCCAAACGCCGCTCGACAGACCACATTTGAGATTTGACCCTAACTCCAAACGCACAGCCGCAAGCTCCGAAGTCCGAACGCTGCTCGCCGCAAGCAGCCAAGCTCCACTCCGAACGCTGCTCGCCGAACGCGGGATGCTTGAAGCTTGATTGAGTTGATTCTGTCCACACGTCCGCTGTCCGCAACCGCACGTCTCTGTCCGCAACCGCACGCTGCCTGCTGCCAAGCTTGTCGAACACCGCACGACGCACGTCCACTCCGAGTCTCCGAGCACCACACTGTCTGCACGACTGCACACAACTCGCTCCTCTCTGCTCACTGCTGATCTGCTCAATTAGGTATCAATTCAATTGAATATCAAATTTTGGGAGGATGCCAATTGCCAATTGCCATAGAATATGTAATTTCTTATATCAATTATCAGTTCCTATCGTATATTTTGCCTAATACCTAATTTCTTTACTAATTTTAAAGCTCTATGAGAAAATTAAAGCCTAATTTCTTTGAAGCTAATTAAAGACCGATTTCTTTGATTTTTGTTGAGTGAATCATAGATTTGGTGTTGAGTGAATTGGAGGACCGTTTTACTCCTGAGAATACTGAGTTGCTACGGTGTGTTTCATGTTTGAGTCCTTGCGAGTCATTTAAAGCCTT
>JAWWMW010132089.1:0-19128 GCA_035048345.1 Echeveria elegans
GAAGCCTAGCCGCTCCCTTGGGTTCGACACCAGGTCACCCTGGTCCTTACAAATTCTTTTGACGCGAGGAAATACGCCGCGCTGCTGCACAACGTCAACAACATATCCAGAAAATGTCCTAACAACTTTAGCAGGGCAATCAAACCAATACATTTTACGTCCATTCTTCAAGTAAAATGCATTTGTATTCTTCATGTAGTAAGGATAAGCGTATATCTTCCAACTTTGCTCCAACCTCATCCCGCATACACATGGATAGGGGAAGGTTGTAATGTGTCAGAATAACTGGCCAACATGAGTATTGATGTCCCGAAGGCCCGAATGGATTAAGCCCACCAGTAGATAATCCCAACCTGACATTTCTAGCCTCTAAAGTAAAATCAGGATGCACCTTGTTGAAATATTTTCAGGCCTCTTATCAGAAGGATGACGCATTACACCAACTTCTTCAACGTGCTCGAAGTACCAATGCATGTATGAGGCAGTCACCTTAGAAGCATATAGTCTTTGCAAACGTTGAGTTATGGGCAGATAAAACATACGTGAAAATGGTACCAACTTTGTCTTACCTTGTTTCCATTTCAGTTGCTTACATGTCTTGCACGAAATGTATTCCGAATCTGCAACCGAATATATTATACAATGATTTCTGCAACCCTCCACCAACTTTTTAGTGTCATAAAATGATTCTGGTAGTGTTGTATCAGGGTGTGAAATGTGTCTTGCATAATCTGAAATCATGTCATAACCGTGCACCGTTAGTCGAAGTTTGGACTTGAGACTTAGCATCTCAGTCGCAGCTGCCAACTCACTGATGTCGCAACCAGGCCATAACGGCCTGTTGGCAGCGTCTAACATGTCGTATATTCATTGTGCTTCCAAATTAGATGGTTCGAGAAAAGGATCTGTGTGCGAAGAACCTTCATTTTGCCCGATGTCGACATTATGTTGCACACCAAATCCGTTGTACACCATATGCTGCATATTTTGAAAAAAATTATATTGGGGAATATGAGGTGCCTCAATGTTGCCTGTCATTACATAATGCTTATCATTGCTGGAACCGCCTTTGTATTATCTAGACTCGTGGAGTAATGCAGCAACATTTCGTTCGTCTCTCCATGTGCACTCCACTGGTAATAGTTTGCTACAAATCCTTTAGCCATTATATGACAATGCACCTCATCTGGAGGAAGAAATCGCCTATTTCTACACTTCGTACACGGACAACTCAAGCTCGGATTATCTACGTTATAGGTGGACATAGATGTGCAAAACTTCAAAAATTAGTTTACCCCGGTGACAAATTTGTCGTTATACAACCCACCAATAAGACGCACGTACATCCACTAACGCATTTTTTATATTAACTGTAAAAATATTAATAATAACAAAAATTAATAACTAAAAAAATTATATATAATAAAAAACGTAAATAAAATACCAAAAGTATTAATGTGGATGACAATATTTCAACCGCAACAGACTCTTCAGTTTAACTAAAAATGACAATTTATATTTTGGATTTTGAGAATAAATGTTAGAAAGATGGTGAAACAAATTGTTATTTATGGACTGATTTTTTTGCTTCCACCAACAGTTAGCGTCCACGTGAAAGCTATTATATTCCATTTAGCATCCACGTAGTCGCTATTATGTCGGTGGAAGCAAATTTAGCGTCCACGTGGACGCTAAATAATATCAATTTAAAATAAAAAACTAAAATTGGAATTACTTAGCGTCCACGTGGTCACTGAAAGAAATTACTAAACAAAGCGTCCACGAATGTTCAGTCTATAAAAACCCGCCTCCGGTATGCATTTTTTTATAACTTTCTACTGATATCAAAGAGATGAATAGAGAAGATCTTTCTGAATTTTTCAAGGTGTATGTTACGGAACACATTTATAGAAAAATGGTAAGTTTATTATATATATTTATAATAGGTTTTGTGATTATATGATATTTGACTGTTAAAGTTTTTATTGTAGTTGATTCCACGCGAGTTTTATACTTTTCTAGGTACGAAAAATCCGGTCCAAGCGGAAAAACTTTGAGAGTTACTTTGTCAGAGGAGGGTGAGGATATATATATATATTACTCGTGGGTGGAAAGGCTTTATAAAGGACAATATAGTGAATGAATTTGATTTTCTATTTTTTAAATATCATGATAATTTGATATTTACTGTCACAATGTATGATGACACTATGTGTGAGAAATATGTAAATCACGATGATCAATAATTGTTTTTTTATAAAATTCAATTTCGTCCATGAAGTCGCTAAATAATATTTATTTTTAAATAATACCTTAATTCGATTTATAAAAAATAAATATTAGGGACCACTTTGTCGTTAATATAAATTCGATTTCTAAGAAAAATAAATATTAACAACCACGTGGTCGCAAATATTATATATTTCGTAAATAAAATTATATTATATAATATTTTTTAAAATAAAATAAACATTGGCCTCTAATATTAATTTGATTAATAAGAAAATAAATATTAGCTACCAAATCGACGCTAAAATTTATTTTGTTTTTTTAATTTTATTTTAAAATATATTTTATTTTATAAAATATATAGTATTTAATCCATTTAGCAACCACGTGGTCGCAAAGTTAATTTTGGAACCAAAATTAGCGACCACATGGACGCCAATATTTGCCACTAAATTTTTTGCTCCAAAGTTGGCGACCACGTGGTCGCTAATTGGACGCTAATTTTTTCCACCAATTTTTCTGGCGCATGGTAGTGTCCAGATGACCGTCTGCGTCCACATGGTCCCTGAATTTGGCGTTCATTATGTTTTAGCGACCACATGGTCGTTAATTAGCGTCCATTCTTACTTGACGCTAAAACGGTAGATTGTAGTAGTGGCTCTGTACGGAAATTCTAAACTTTTTTAATAATGATCACTAGGATCCGTAGTTAAATGTGACTCATAAAGTAGTTTCCATAAAAGGATGGGGCAGAAAAGGTAGAAGAGTTCAGACCTATTAGTCTATGTAATGTGGTGATGAAAATTATTTTAAAAAAAATTAGCTAATAGGTCGAAAGATTGTCTCCCTTCAGTTATATCTCAGTCCCGGAGTGTAATCATGAAAGATAGACTTATCACAGTGATCGGTGTAAAATATGACTATTATTTAGGCATATTTTCACCTATTCTCTTCACATTTATCATATGAATATGGTCATATTATTTGCTTACTTTGTTGTTTCAGGTCCGAAATACACTTTCTATTAATTTCAGAGAAAAAAGCAATATGTAGCAAAAATGAGGCAGAAAGGAACAAAACGAAAATTTCTGGTCGAGTAATGCTCGGTCAACAATGCAGCTAAAGTCAAAGTCCGAAACTAAAGAACTTCATTCGGCCGAACGGAATCGTCCATTCGCCTGAACGAAACAAAGTTGACAAATCGAAGGTTTCCATTAGCCCAAACGAAATAAACCATTCGCCCGAGCGACCTATGGAACAAACAGAAAGCCTTTGTTTGGCCGAACGAATTAACTTGTTCTCCCGAACGAAGTTGTGACGGGCCAGATTGCTTATCCAAAAATGAGGAAAAAAGAGGCCAATTTATTCAATCTTCAAAGGCCCATATGGTGAAAACAAGGAGTTAGGGTTTCTCTCAAATGAGCACACTATGGATAAGAATGAAGAGAAAGAAACCTTATGGAGTTCTTTGTGGGAAATTCCAAGAGTTTTCTAAACTCTATAAAGTCTTTGTGGACTCAGCAATTCACCACAATCCACAGGCCATATAGCAACACAAAATTCTGAGGGAGCTCCCCCTTATGGGGGTCTACTCGACCACTCAAACTCGACGGGGAAAACACGGGAGAAACTCCTCTTTGAAGACTGCCCGAGAAGTTCTACTCTTTCTTTGTTTTTTACTTTCATTTTCAGTTCAATCATGTACTATTTCTCACTCAATACGAGTGAGTAGTTGTTTGATGACGAGGTCTAATTGATCCCTGAAAACTCATGAATGATTGAATGAATCCCTTTCCAATTTACGAATGATTTTTGGTTTAAACTAAATACGATTAACCTACTTTTTGTGTTGTATGTTAGGTGTTTGACGAAATGTCTAATAGAAACTGCATGAGTACAATCTTGATGAAGAATCTCAATGGATGAACTCATGCTAGTACTGCGTTGAAAGGGCAAAATCTAGTAATGTACGAGGTTGAATATTCTTAAATCGTGAGCATGACAAACAGTCTGACCAGTGATGTCATGCAAGCGACAAAAGTTTAGTTTAAAACGTTATCAAGGAATTAGTAAAAATCATAAGGAAATTGATTTCTACAATAGTAACTCAACATTCTGACCAGTGAGAGTTGCTTTTGTCCTTTATAATGCTACTATGTGCGTAACCCAACATTCAGACAGTGAGGGTAACTACGTGGTTGCATTCCTAGACTTATACTAATCAAACCTTTTCAAAAAATTTCTATTTTATTATAGGAATCTTTTAATGTAATTCATGAGTACGATTGGGTGAAGTTATTTCCTAGTCATCTTCTTTTTAATTATTTATTTACGTCACTTGTCACCAAACTAAAATGAACCCCCCTTCTTGTTAGAAATGTTTTGTGGATAGATAGTTTAATCTACTGAGTTTCAACTGTTACTCTGGGTTCGACACTAGGTCACCCTAGTTCCTTATAAATTTCTTTTGACACGTGAAAAATACACCCTGTTTTACACACGTCAAAATGCTGCTGTTGCCGGGGAACGGTTTTTAAACTTAGTTTATTTGCTATGTTGTTTCACTATATAGTTCTTTTTATATATAAACAAAAAAACAAAACAAAAAATCGTGCGATTTGACATTTGTTGGTTAAGAACACATTTAAATTCTTTTATAGTTGTTTGCACACAAAGACAATACAAGCTCGAGCTCAAGGAGGAGTAAACATGGAAAGACCAACTAAATATTATATGACCCCCACCATCGGTAACTATGATTCGCCAATTCAGGTTCCAGAAGAGTATGACTTCGAGGTCAAAGGCGGACTTATACACATGATTAAGAGTGATATCTTTAATGGATACGGTACCTTCATTATCATCTTAATAATTTTACGGAAATGTGTCGTACATACAAGAATGCAGGGGTTCCGTAACATGTGGTGTATATGAAGCTTTTTTCATTTTCACTTTCGGACAAAGCTAAGTATTGGTTACAAGGCCAACGAGCCTAACACGTTCCGCACTTGGGAGGAGTTAGCTCAAGCCTTTGTGAAACAATACTTGCCACTAGGAAATGTAAAGAGTATTAGGGACAAGATCACTAACTTTGTGCAATTTGATGATCCATTTTGTGAGGCTTATTTGAGGTTTAAAGAATTGTTAAGAGAGTGTCCGCGCCATGGATTCTACAAATGGGACATATTTTTATGATGGAATGAACGAGAATGGTCGAGCGCGCATGAATTTAGTGAGCGGATGAGGACTTATGAATTTAACCCCTACCGAAAGATTTAACATTGTGGAGAAGATAGCTAGGAATAGCCATTAATGCTTTGGCACAATCACTCACAAATCTGAATGTCTATGTGATGGGAAAGCACGACGAAGATGCTTATGACTCGGGAGAAATTTTTTTAGACGTTGACTATATTGCTCTAGGACAAGATCGCCATTACATCCCATTGCTCGAGGACAAGATCGCTAACCATTATGTCCCACCTCCATTGCAAAACCATCAAGGACAAGTAAGGTGTTGCGTAAACGCAAAGCCTTCATCATCAAATCAATGTTTCAATGGTCCAACTCAGCCCACAAATCAATATCGAGGAGTCAATCAATGGAGAGAACATTATTTCGATAGCCCGAGCTCAAATCTGAATTTTAACTTGAGGCAAGATGATGAGGAGCAAGAGGAACCTATATTGGTTCAATTAATGACTCAAATGATAGTCGCACAAGCTCAGCAAGGTAAAGATATTCAACTCTTAACGTCCGAGCTTCAACAGGAAAGGGCAGCCGAAAGATGTTGGAACACAGCTCGCTCAACAAGCATCATGCTCTTCTAAGAATCCTGACATGTTCCCTTCGCAACCCGACGTGAGACCTGTTGAAGCTAATGTCATTATACTAAAGAGCGGAAAAGTATTTGAGGAATCTGAGGGTAAAAAAAGATCTCCAACCGAAATAGTCGAGGAAGAAAAGCAATCCGATCAAGTAAAAGTTGTATGTGGCCCCAACGACCTATGTACCTCCCATGCCTTTTCCTCGGCGACATATTAAGGTACCTGTTGAAACATTTGATGGTTTATCGATGTTTGTCAACTAATATTTTTTGAAAGCGAAGTGTTAAGTGACAAACTTGCGGAGAATAGTGATACATTGGGGAATACCGAAGTCATGAAGAAGTATTTTCATGAAGGAGCGGAGATCCTAATATGCAATATGAGTTTAAAGACAAACCGACTACATCCTTACCAGGACATTAATCTAGGCGCCCGTAAATTACATTGAATTTTCACTTACTCTGAAATTATAATTTGTGTGTCATTTACTAACAATCTGTTTGTGATGTTTAAAAGTAATATATTCAAAGCAGATTTTGGAGAACAATGAAAAGGAGCGCATGAAGTTGGATTATATCATCGATATTAGAGAAGTCCCTCTAAATCCTTTCTTTATTATTCATTTTTATTATTTAAGGAGTACGAAAGTTTTAAGTGTGTGGTGAGAATAGTATGCATGAACTTTCAAATGATAACATCTTGTTTGCATGCTAGAATTATTCAATTTATGAAAATTGCATTCATCCTATCATGAGTTGTTGAAAACACGTTTAGTTATTGAGCATTCCCAAGTTAGTCAAGCACATATGTTAAAATTTGTACACTATGAAATTAACGTGTTGAACACTTTGATTTGAATGATTCTCTTAGTAGAAAATTTATTTCAAATGATTTGACACTTTGGTTAGCTTAGCTCAGCCAATTTTCAAAATTTTATTCCATCTTTGAAATAGTGAAGTTTTGCTAAAGGGTTAACTACAGAAAAGACATGTATCCGTTGCACTTTTTCCAGATGACACCCTTCCATTTTTTCACACTTAAACACCCGCATGTTTTTGCCGTTAATGATTCGACACCCTCCGTCACAATTAACGGCAATATACCCTTTAATTATAATTTAAAAAATAATAGGAGTCCGATTGAAAACCTAAAAAAATATAAATTGTCCCCTCATCCTCCACCACCACTCAACCACCACCTCCCTCCTCCTCCTCCACCTCCACCACCACCTCCACATCCCCCTCCTCCACCTCCATCACCACCCCTCCTCCACCACTGAACCACCACCTCCACCTCCCTCCTCCTCCACCATCACCTCATCCTCTACCACCACCTCCTCTTCCTCCACCAACACCTCCTGAGGGAGGAGGAGGGAAGTGGAGGAGGAGGGGTGGTGATGGAGGTGGAGGAGGGGGATGTGGAGGTGGAGGTGGAGGTGGAGGAGGAGGGGGTGGTGGTGGATGAGGAGGGAGGTGGTGGTGGAGGAGGATGATGATGAGTCAATTTGTATTTTTTTAATTTTTCAATCGGACCCCTATTATTTTTAAAATCACGATAAGGGGTCAGTTGTCGTAAATTGTGACGGAGAGTGTCGAATTGTTAACGATGAAAACATGCAGGTGTTTAAGTGTGGAAAAAAAAAACAGAGGAGTGTCATTTGGAAAACGTGCTACGATACGGTCTTTTTCTGTAATTATAAAAGTTGTGCAAAGAGATTTTTGAAAAATAGCATTTAGTATTTCATAGAATTTCTTGATTGTGTTTAGGTGACTTTAGCACATTTGATTGTGCATTTTGGTGACACTCGAGTAGTATTATTAGGCATTATAACAAGGCTTAAGTGTGGGATGTGCAAGACGAAGAAAAAAATTAAAAAGAAAAAAGTTCAATATTGTTGAACAATTGTCGAAGATTAGGAAAGAAAATATAAAATAATTAGCTCGAGCATGTATATTATTTCCCCATTGAAAGTAACTGTCAACATGAAAAATAAAATAATTCTTTTCCACTACTTATGATTTTGTCATCATGCTTTCTTTATTGTGTGACTCGAGTGAAGCTTCATGTGTTAACCATTGATATTTGCTAATGGATGATCTTTGTATGAACATACGTATGCATGATGGGAATTATGGAAGAATATTAAAAAAATTATTTTTTCAATATCGGAACTCCTCTATTCTTATGGATTACGCGTTTAGTCTAATGCTTGAGTATGAGTTCAATATCTTAAGATCATGGATTAGCCCTAGCTAGCATAGGTGACGGGTTTGGTAAAATTTTCTTTAAAAACTTTGCGCTTAACTTCATTATTCTTGCGCTTAACAAAATTTATTGGAAAGCTGACTCAAAATGCTACAATTCATATATTGAGGTCAAAGATTGATTCAGACATTAAGAGGGTCAAAACGAGCAAAAATTTAAAAAATTAAATAAAATATTAACAACCACGTGGTCGCTAATTTAATTATATTTTTCTAAAAATCAAACATTAGCGACCACGTGGTCGCTATTTTAATTTCTAATTTTTTAAATAATGTTTAAAAATTAATTATGGTTTTTTAACATAATAATAATAGAGACTACGTGGTTTTAATTTTGATTTTTTAAAAAAATTAAAATAATATTAGCGACCATATAGTCGCTAAATTTTGATATAAAAGATGCTATGTTAAAAATTAACGATCACGTAGACGCTAATTTTCAACATAAAAGGCGCCAAGTTGAAAATTAGCGTCCACATGGTCGCTAAAACGCTAATTCACATCATCTATATATAGTAATTCCAACTCTCTCCCTCATTTCATCAACTTACCAAATCATTCCATCAAGTTACCACATCTCGCGTCATTCCCTACTCTCTTCTTCATCACCATCACATCATTAAGGTTGTATGTCATTGTTGTTGAGTAATTATTTTATTTATTTTTGTTGTTGTTGAGTAATGTATTTTTAATTAATTATTTTATTGTTTTTGAGTAATTATTTAATTTATTTTTATTTTATTGTAATTAAGGTTTGTGTTTTAATTAAGTATACTTTTATTTTAGTTTATTTAATTAATTATTTTGTTGTATTTTGAGTAAAATCATTAAGGTTATTGATGCAAGATTTTCAATTGCTTAATATTTAAAATTAAAATATTTTTTAAAAATTAAAAATAAAGTTCACCCTAATATTTGTATTCGAAATATTTAAAAAATTATAAATGTTTCTAAAAAAAATAAAATTATATTAGCAACAATGTGGATGCTAATTTTATTTTTTTAATATTTTTTAAAAATTATAAATAAAATTAGCGACCATGTGGATGCTAATTTTATTTTTTAAAATATTTTTTTGAATAAGAAAATAAAATATTTATATTCAAAATATTTTTTAAAAAATTATAAATAAAATTAGCGACCACATGGATGCTAATTTCAATTTAGCGACCACGTGGACGCTAAATTCAATTAGCGTCCACATTTTGCATCCACTTTTGTATACGCAAATTCGTCAATTTCTTATAGTGTTATTCAATCTTCAAAGGCCCATATAGTGAAAACAAGGAGCTATGGTTTCTCTCAAATGAAGAGAAAGAAACATTTTGGAGTTCTTTGTGGGAAATTCCAAGAGTTTTATGAACTCTATAAAAGAAGGGCTCTGTGGACTCAATAATTCACCACAGTCCACAGGCCATAGAGCCGCTCGAAATTTTGAGGGAGCTCCTCCTCATGGGGCTCTACTCGAGCACTCAAACTCGACACGAAGAACAAGGGAGCAACTCTTCTTTGAAGACTGCTCGAGCACTATAATGCTGACCAGTGAGACTTATTATTGTCATTTATAATGCTACTATGTGTGTAACCCAACATTCTGACAGTGAGGGTCAATACGTGGTTGCATTCCTAGACTTATACTAGTCAAACCTTGACAAATTCATTTTATTTTATTTCAGGAATCGTTCAATGTAATCCATGAGTAGGATTGGTGAAGTTATTCCCTAGTCATCTTCTTTTTAATTGTTTGTTTACCTCACTTGTCACCAAACTAAACTGAAACCCCTTCTTGATAGAACTGTTTTGCGGTTAGATAGTTTAATTTGCTGAGTTTCAACCATTCCTTTGGGTTCGACACTAGGTCACCCTAGTTCCTTATAAATTTCTTTTGACATTTGACAAAATACACCCTGTTTTACACACGTCGCACAGATAATGTTATAGTAGCTCAGGAAGTGATACATTCTATTAGAGGTAAGAAAAGTGGTGGAGATGGGTTTTTATCAATAAAGGCCGATATGAGTAAAGCCTATGATAGAGTGAAGTGGCTATTTCTAAGCGAATTTATGTTGAGATTGGGTTTCATGAGAATTGGGTTGAAAAGATTATGGGTCGCATTGAGTCTGACAGTTAGAGACTTAAGATTAACGGCAAATTATCTGAGGAAATAGTCACAAGGAGAGGACTAAGGCAGAGTGACCCATGCTATGTCAAGAATGATTCTCCTCTTAACTCAATCTTTTGCAGGATATGAAGAAAGTGGAAGGCATAAGTATTGCAAAAGGAATGGGTAAACTGAATCATTTATTTGTGAAGGCCGAAATAATGTAGATCCATGAGTTGAAGAAACTGTTCATTCGTTACGAAACATTGGCGTGTCAAAAAGTCAGGTATAACAAATTTGAATATTCATATAGTCCCAACCTAGATGAGTATTATGTGTCCCTTCTGGCAAGTGCAATGGATATGCCTTGTTTTGCGTCTCACTCCAGATACCTGGATCTTCCAATCTTAATGCACATGAATAAAAGAGAGACTTTCAGGGAGTTAGAAGAGAGGATAGAGAAAAGAATCTAACACTGGAAAAATCTGACGATATTTAGTGTTGGGAGGGAAGTTCTGGTAAAGGCCTGCTTATAGGCAATCCGCTTAAACCTTATGAGTTGTTTTAAGGTGCCAAAGACATTATGCAAGAGTATGACTGCCAATATGATGAGTTTCTGGTGGAGAGGTGGAAAAAAGGCGATGGGCATACATTGGGTATGTAGGGATATCATGCTTAAAAAGAAGACCGAGGGTGGTTTGGGTTTCAAGTGTTTGAAAAGTATGAACAATGCTATGTTAATGAAGCAGTTATGGAGAATATTTAGATACCGTAATTTATATGTTAGCAAAATTCTGAAGGAAAAATATTTTCGGGGTGGTAATCTTCTATCATATATATCTAAGCCTTATAATTCTCTAGTTTGGAAGAGTATATATGGAGTCAAGGGAATTTTTAAGCTTGGGGTCGGAAGACTATAATGTAAAGTAAGGGTATGATAAATGGAAGTTGTCAAAGGAGGGTAATATGGGAGAATCATCAAGATTGGAGGTAAAAACTAGAGTTTAGTCAAGGTTCTGGAAAATCAGAATTTCTGAAAGAATAAAATTAGTGACATGGCAAGCAACCTTCGGAAAAGAGGATGTGAAACAAAGCTAAGTCTCTGGAATTTGTTGAATGTGGCTGAGTGGCCAGAATCTGTTAATGGAGCTATTGGGGAATGGTTATGGTATTTTCTCCGAATAATGATTTGGAGTTTTAAAAATAAAGTTGATGATAGGGGTATGGGTCTTATGGAGTAATAGAAACATAACGGTACACGAAAAGCCTTTATGGTCAGTTAATCAATGTTATTTCAAGCCTTCATGTTTATTAGCGCAATATGAGAAAAGAGATTTGTTAGGAACAGCCTTTGACATGGAGCAGAATGAGCAGGGTACAACTAGTGTAGCGATTTTGTGTGATGGTTTCTGGTCGTCTACTAGAAGGAATGGAGGTTTTGGCGCATTGATCTTCAAGGGTATGATTATGGAAAGGTGTATAGCTAGCACGCTCTGTAATTGCAACTCTGTTTTGGAATCGGAGATTCGAGGTATTATTGCAGGCCATTCGCTAGCTGAGAGGTTGTGTCAACGGAGCCCAATAAAATAAAAATCTTCTCCAATAGTGTAGACGCGATATGAGCGTTACAGAGTGGGTTTGGTTCACCCAAAGATACAGCAGAATTAGTAAAACATGGCAGTGATTTTTTACTCCAAAATCTGAGGTGGGACTTAAATCATATTTTGAGGGAGGACAATAGAATGGTTGATTTTATGGCTAAAAAGGATAGGTATGAGCTGGAGCAGAATGGATGTTTTGCCTAGGTTTCCTTTTTTATGTATGAGTCATCAAGTGTAGACCTTGTGACTGGTAACCGAGGGGTGATGGCGTCTACATCTTTGTCCTGAGGATGGGTCTATAATGAATGGGGGCGACTGAGTGTCTTTTGTGTTGTATGCTCTTGTTATATCTATTTACTAATGGCTGACCCGTCGTCCCTACGGGGATTTTCTTTATATTTTAATTCAATTTTAATAATGATTTTCAACGTTTCTCTCTATAATTTTATTCTTGTAATTGAATTTTTTTAATGAATATAGTTCCATTACATTATTTTTAATTTTGTGATAATCCGTCATTCCGAATGAGAAATTTAATTTATCAATTTTTCCTTATTTCGGTTTTCTCTTATTCATATTTTTCCTTATTTCGGTTTTGTCTTATTAGTTATTCATATTCCTATTTTTCCTGATTCTTATTCCGATTTATGCATATTCTTATTCCTATTTTTCGAGGTTAGGCTTATTCTTAGTTGATTTAGTTAGATTTAGTTGAGTTTAGTTAGAAGTCGTTGATAAATGTGAAATTTTAATTATATTTCGTTGCTAATTAGGTAATGATATATTCTTTTATTATTATAGATTTACTGTATCGAGTAAAAATAATATTTTAAACTGACGCAGCTGAAATATAACAACTTTGATAACAGATGTGCATTGCTACTGCTTCGCTATCACTTTGGTTTTGAATTTGCAATGAATATTTTAAAGTACTTTATAAATTTCTACTTTCTCACAATAAAAGAAAACCTATTTTCAATGTATATTACTTAGTAGAGGAAGCATCCGTCGTCCCGACAGTTATGCGACGAGAACATCCGCTTTTTGCCTCGCTTTCGACATCTCTTGCAAATTCGGTGTTTTCGATTCAGATGTTTCCATTCAATTGCCCACACACTTTACTTTTCATCATCTACGATGCTCTATTTTTGAAAGTTTGGAAAGAGAGAAATGAATTTTAGCAACGAATGGGGCGATTTTAGCAACGACAGATGCGTCGCTACGTGGATGAGTTTTACCGATGACTGTTAAAGTTTCGTCCGTTGAATGGTTGATAGGTGGGAAGGAGGTCATAAGATTTTAGCGACGACTGTTAAAGTTTTGTCGCTGAATTGGGAGGTAAAAGGTGTTAGTGATGACGGTTAAAATTTCATCACTAAATGGGGAGGTCGTAAGGTGTTAACGACGACTGATAAAGTTTCGTTGCTAAAAAAGAAGTCAAAAGGTTTTAGCAACATTGATAGCGACAAAAAATTTCGTTGCTAAATGTGTGGATGAGGACATATATTCTATTATATATATACTAGCGGACCACCGAAAGCGGTGTCCTGAATGCGCAATCGAACTGGTCAAATACAGTCAAAACTCGATCGATTGATTTTTTTCCATAAATTTGAGTATGAATTGTTGGATTTGACCGGTGGTTAAATCTTCAAAAAGTGGTGTATGCCTCTTTAAGCAACGAAGACACGATATTCTTCAGTAAAAGGCGAAAAAAATAGTTCGTTATGCAAGCACAACAAGGCTAAGTGAGGGACTTGGATGTGTGAACATGATTTATATAGAGTAGATTTTTTTAAGTTTGAGAATTAGTATAATCAATATGGGATAAAGAGTGTTTTAGTCCGTGATTCATTGTGACAGAATCAATGTTGAAAACATCTGACAGTCATAATTCTATTCTATTATATCTATCCTAATAATAGGATAGTGTCCTCAACACACAAACAGGTAGGATAATTTTTCGTCGTTAAAGCCTGATTTTCGTCTCTATAGGATAATAAAACAAAATAAGAATAAAAACAAAAACAAAACAAAACAAAACTTCATTTGACAAAAATACCCCTCCTCATACTTTTATTTACACCACACATCATCCACACATATTTATTTCTATTATTTCGTATTTGGCCGTATTTGTCCGTATTTGTTTGTATATGACTTTATTTATATATGTATGTGATAGTATATTTAATTGTATTGGATCGAATACTTGACCAATTTTTTACATATAGATTTTTCATTCGGATGACGGGTTGTCACAAAATTAGAAATAATATAATGAAACTATATTCAAAAAATTAGAAATATATAACATTCAAAAATTTTAATTACAAGAATAAAATTATAGTGAAAAATGTTAAATTTTTTTATTAAAATTGAATTAAAATATAAAAAACATTATGTGGAAAAGACGGATTTGACACTATATATACGTATAAAGATAAAGTTGTGAATGGCGCACGTCAGAAGCATACATTGTACACCGAATATTCCAAGGCAATCCAGTCTAGAAGCTTCGATTCGGAACCCCACGAAGGCGATGAGTCTCGTTGCGGTAGCTCCGTCCTTTCCGTTGCGGCTCAAGACTCGCGGATGGCCCTCTGCCAAATCTCGGTCGAAGGCGCGCAGGTTTCGTCTGACTGTTAGAGCCGCGGTTGTTGAAGCGAGGCCCAGGCAGCAGACGGCGGTTGTTGTTAAAGATGCTGTGTGTGATAGAGCTGACGATATTCAGGCTGAGGCTAGAGCTATGGCTCGTGCTGTTGGTGCCACTGTTTACACTCCTGAAATGCTGGCTACGAGATACGGTCGCGTCCGCTCAAGGTTTGTGGTGGTTTGAGTGTTTGTAGGTTAATTTGATTCGTGTGGATTGGATTTGATTGAGCTTTTTTCTGTGTGTTTAGTGTTTGGTAGGTAGTGAGGAGAAGTGTGCAGATATTGGTGGATTTAGGCACTTTTGGGTTGCAGTTGTTGATTGATAAGAGGAATGGGCAGATAGACCGGAATAAGAGGATGAGAGCTTTCGAGCTGAGAAATATTTTTACTAGGCTGGGGCCTACTTTTGTCAAAATAGGTCAGGGATTGATCACCAGGCCTGATCTCTGTCCGGCTGAATATCTAGAGGAGCTTTCGGAGCTTCAGGTTGCACAGATCTTGGTCTACGAGCTAGGTGGAATTTGATTAGTTGTTATCCAAGTTTGAGATGTGTTGCCATTTTGATGCTTGCTATCTGACTTTTTATGTGACCAGGATTCATTGCTATCTTTCCAGATGCAGAGTTGCATGTATTGAGAAAGAGCTGGGAGTTTCCCTGGACTCCATTTTTTTCATTCATTTCAGCTTCTCCAATATTGGTAGCAAGTTTAGGGCAGGTTTATAGAGCCCAAATTAGCTCTACTGGTCAGATTGGTGCTGTCAAGGTTCAACAGCCTGGGATTGAGGAATCTAATCTATAGGTCTTGACTTTTATTTGATATGAGGTCTTGGATTTCTCATCAACAAATATGTCGATATAGTCACCACTGATGTTGTTGCCCTTATTGATATTTGCAAGAAGAGTTTATCAGGAACTTAACTATGTGCAGGTTTGTCTTGCACTTTTAGCTGTCTGTTGCTTAGTGTATAAATTGTTTGCCACAAGTGTACTTAACTTTGGGAACCCCCAAAAAGTTATAAGTGCAATCCTTTACTATCAACATATTTCATGAGTTCTGGGATGCAGTGGGTGTCATACGACTCATACCTAGTCCAATGTACTTCTGGGTTTGAATGTTAATTTATGACAGGTCTATGCAGGAGGGTCAAAATGCTAGGAGGTTTGAAAAGCTATATGCAGACAAGCAAGACGTCCTTGTTCCAGATATTTTCTGGGACTATACTAGTGGGAAGGTGCTAACAATGGAGTGGGTGGAAGGTGTCAAATTGAATGAGCAAGAAGCTATTGAAAAACCGGGGCTTAAGGTGTTGGATTTGGTGAATGCGGGTATACAATGCAGTCTTCGACAACTGCTTGAGTATGGATATTTTCACGCAGATCCGCACCCTGGTAATCTCTTTGCAACACCTGAGGGAAAACTTGCATTCTTTGATTTTGGAATGATGAGTGAAACTCCAGAAGTAGCAAGGTACGCCATAATTGGCCATGTGGTTCACATGGTTAACCGTGACTATGAGGCAATGGCTCGTGACTATTATGCATTAGATTTCGTGTCCCCAGATGTGGACGTGTCCCCTATTGTGCCTGCCCTTAGAAAATTTTTCGATGATGATGCACTTAATTCCACCGTGAGCGAATTAAATTTCAAGACACTGGTGGACGGTTTAGGTGCTGTTTTGTACCAGTACCTGTTAAATGGTACGCTTTAGCCTGCCTTAAACAATACATCTTTGGGTTAAATTCACTGATTCTCATGCTTGGGTGACCTACTAAATGAAAGTGGCTTAGTTGGTAGTCTAGTCTTACAATTCTTGCACATGGTGGGTATAATATCAAGCCTTAAGCTCATTAGTGGTGCTGTTGTGTACAGTTAGACACACCTTGATGCTACCAAAGAGTAATACGGTTGATTTAGTTATTTAAGACAATACATTTTTTTTACAACTTTGACTATTCTGCTTCTCATCACGAGGCTACTATATGTGGTCATATAAGAGGTCGTTCATTCTTATAGAAGATTTCATCAACAGTAGAATTATTTTTGTTTATACTTCGTGCTGATGGGAATTGATGATTGATCATTCGTCTTTGCATTTCAGGCATACTATGCTTTAATATTAAGGTCGCTCACCGTTTTGGAAGGCTTAACTCTCTATGCTGATCCGAATTTCAAAGTCTTGGCTGCGTCTTAAATCTTATCCATATTTTGCCGAAAGGCTTCTTACTGATCCCAGTCCATACCTCAGAGATGCTCTGATTGAGTTGTTCAAGGATGGGAGGTTCAGGTTAGAATCTTCATTTGCTAAGTATTGTATGTTCTTACTACCATGTGTATATATATGCTTCTTTTCTGTAAAGTTGTTCCTGCATAGTTGCTTTTTAGTGCTCTTGTAGGTGGAACAGACTTGAAAATTTGCTTGCTCAAGGAAGACATGACAAAGATTTTGCTGCAAAAGATGCTTTGCAACCTGTCCTTAAATTGCTATTGCTCCGAGAACTTGTTATTAAAGAGTCTATCCTTGTTACTGAAGCTATAACTGTGGGTACCACGATAGACACATACAATCTCTTCCCGAACTGGTGAAAAACATACTGTTTGCTGGGAGCCCAAGCGCGCCTCTTCTCAATGATGGTGAGAAACAAAAGCATGTTAGCTTTGAGAACATGTATTCAGGATATGGGGATTCTACAAACCTCTAGCTTCTTTGATCCTGCCATACTACAAGTAAGAACAATTATGGATGTTGTTAGTTTTAAATCGTATTGTTCTTGTGATGGATTTATTGGTATTTTTGAAAAAGTGGGGATGGCAATACTTGAAAATTATAGACTTTCAAGGCAGTCTAAATGTAGTCTAATATTTTAAGATGGCAATACAAGTAACTGCAGAATGTGATTTGATTTGGAAATTGTGGTCAGGTCCTTTAAGAGCCTGAGGCGCAGAGTTTTGGAAGACGTGTTGTGGGCGGTATAACTCAACGTATGGGTATGGCAGCACGGCGTTTGCTTCAGGTTCTCAGACTCCGCCAGCGGTTCCATCCACAACATCATAGTTGTTATCCCACTCCGTTCGGTAAGTACATATATTCTTGCTACATTGGTATACCACAATTTATGTAACAGTGACTAATTATTCTTTGTTTGTATCAACATAATAAAGATGAAAGAAAAGAAATTGCATGATTGATATAGCTTGAGGGAATTATACTACTGGTTCAGAAATTTTTGTGTATCTTCATTCCTGCATCAACTTTCTTACTCTAGGCGTTATCTCAAAGTTGTTTTCATGAAGCACACTATTCAGCATACTTCCCTTCATATAAACACAAACTTTGACAGACATGGCGATAGGCTCTTTTGAGGGAAAAATATAGATTTTCTCGTGTTGATAACAGTGATTTGGGTACCAGCAGCAGTTTGACAGCCTCCCCTGCCACTGCCATCATAAAAGAGAACTGGGTCCAGTGTAGTGGCTACAAATCAACAAAGAATGGTGTCGACTGTTAGGAGATGCTAATAGTGTTCAAGGGCATGAAAAGCGTGTTTAACCCACTCGTGTAAAAGAGGTTAGGCAAATGAAAAACGCGTTGAAAGAATGTGAAAAGGTTTGACGCCTTTCCAATATCTTTGGGTATTCACCCAAAAAAAAAAAAAAAAAAGGTCCGAGTCCATCATTATTCTTGGTCATGGTAATTGGTAGTCATTTTTGAAAAGATAGGCACCGCGGCAATGAATATTACTCCTTTGAGATTAAGGAAAGAGCGGCAAATGATGATTGATCGAGCAATGACAACGAGCATGTTGCGGTCAAGATCCGGAAAAAGAAAAAGAAAGAGGATGCGTGTAGGACAATTACCTACAATTCGTTACAAATACAATTACAATTATTACAACATCCGAATAACCCACCATCCCCTCAGATCTGCATCTGCCTGCATCTTCTCGAAATACCCTCGATTGAAAATTCAAAGCGAGCCGGGCCAACCGCACCCATCACACAAATCATACAGTAAAATCCAGAAGCAAAGCAAATCAACGAAAGTGAAATCGCTCCGTTCCGTTCCGTTCCGTTTATATATTATTTACCTATTCTCCCCCCACACACACACAAACACCTCTTCCTACCTGTCAACATCCCCCGCCTTCTCTTCTCCCTTTTCTCTTCTCTTCTTTTCTTACATTCCATTCATGGACGCCGAGAAGAAATCTTCTGTATCCGATGTCGGAGCTTGGGGCATGAATGTTGTCAGCTCCGTTGGAATCATTATGGCTAACAAACAGCTCATGTCTTCCTCCGGTTACGCCTTTTCTTTCGGTATGCATATGATTCTCGTTGCTTCTACAGATCTATGCCGTTTACTTCGTCTTGTGTAATTCAGTCTGTTTTAAATCACATCATTCCAGTTGCACAAAAAATACACGCATCTTCTGGAGTAGTGTTTTTTTTTTT
>JAWWMW010132301.1:0-19120 GCA_035048345.1 Echeveria elegans
CATCTAAATACAAAGAGGCTAAGGAATCAATGTGGAGGAGTTATAAGCACTTAAAATTGTGTAATAACTTCAAAAACTTCCCACATTCTACATTAACCATTTGGGAGTTACACAAAAATCTAATTTTTGTTTAAATACATAACTTTGGTTGAGGAGTAGAGCATCAAAAATCAGAAATTCATACACTCTCTACTCTATCAAGTCATCTCTCAATCCTCTCTTCTCACCAAAAATTCCATTACCCTTCCACACAGCCAAACTCCGGTTGAACACCACCGGGAATATATTCCTTTACCCAAACCACACTTTGATAATAAAGAGCATGCAATTCGTTGGGAAAACCTTACCAAAGATGGATCTTGTCTAAAGCTAATTGTGAGTTCCCTCTCCATTCACGATGTCACTCCTTCTCAAATTGGGGTGCAAGCTTGGATGTACGATTTATTTCATCGTGCATCACTCAATGCCGACACCAGTTTTGGTTTGCCCGCTTACAAGGAGTTAGAGTATGAGTTTCTCTCTACACTAGAAGCCCATGATGCCAATGGATTCCATGGTGACTATAGTGGATAGGAGTTTACCATCAATCAACAACATTTCTATTGAACAAGAAATGAGGTTTGCAAGCTACTGGGATTCCCAGAATGCGGACTATGTTATTTGGCCACAGAGCAACAAAGGATAAGTCTGTGAAAAGACCTCACAAGGAAGGATTTCATCTGCGAATTCCCCTCTCCCTACTCAATCTTGATTCTCACTTGGAGGTACGCACATCAATTGATTGCAACTGGGATTAATTGTAGTCCCGAAACAATTGACGTCGTTTCTAAAGACGACCTGAACATCATGTGGGCACTTGAGCAATCGGAACCAATCAATTGGTTCGATGTTTTTGTGAAAAATTTTGCGCTATGCAAAGAAACTACACCAAACTTCCATATGTTGGGTGTACTTCGCTTATAACCTTCATTGCGAAAATTTGTAATTTCTGATTTTCTAATTGCTTGGCTGAGTATCGAGAACTCGATATGGGGATGTTAAAGAAATTGCGCATGCTTGCGAAAGTAGCAGAGCCACTTGAGTACTCTCATAAAGATGAGGATCCATCTGAGGAGGACATGGAAGAGGAGCCAGTTAACCGCACACCGCGCAAAGGGAAGATAAGATGGATTTTTGCACAACCAAAAACGCGGAGTCTAAGGAAGTGAACTCAGGAGTGAAATGGGTTAAAGTCCGTAAGATAGTGACCAAGGAATTCTGCAAACCTATGGAGGAACCAGCCGATATCCATAGTGATTAGTTTCAATTTTATGCTTAAGAGCGATTCCTCCTCGTTTTTCAATTCAATAATGTATCTTGCTTGGTCACCAATGCTTGATCCTCAATAAAAAAAAAATTGATCACAACTCTTTACGAATTAATTTATTAAAGTCAAGAAAAACCCATACTAGGCTCAGTTAAAAATAAAAAATGAACAAAAAAATGAAAAATCAGCTATGTTACTCGACCGAGTGCCCAACTCACTCGACCGAGTAACATGCTCTCTGTTCATTGCATTCAAGGTTCACTCGACCGAGTGAAGCCGAGAAGGTCTACTCGATTGAGTAACACCCTTACTCGACCGAGTGACACTCGTCTTGGGCAGTGTTGACCCGCGTTGAACAGATCTAAAAATACAAAAAAACCCTAAAATCATCTTCTCTCCCACACACCACTCGACCGACTAACACTTTCAACCCCCAAAATCACTCAAATTTCAATCCTCACTCAATTCCACACTAATTTCACTCAATGGAAGCTCTAACGAATGCATTTGAGGCACAAAAGAAGCGAAGATTTACAAGGGAGGGAGCACTGGTTTGAAACCGCCGCTCCACCACTTCACCACCGCCGGATTCCGGCGAAGCTTCAACTCAAGCAGGTAACCTTCTAACTCTTCGCCCGAACAAGCCAATTCCATACCCTTTCAATGCTCAATTACGCCTTGATGCGGTATGAAAATCTGAGAGAAAAAGCTTAGGAACTTTGTTGCTTTGACACCAATTTTCCGGATATGGAATTTTTCTACAATTGTGTGCCCATCCATAGAGAGCTAAGGCCTATTTTGTGACCAATGGATTGAGATTTGTCTATGGAGACAATCCCAGAGTATTTGAGAAAGTTGTGAGGGAGTCCGCGTACTCGTTTAAACCCAAGTGGGGAATTGCAGAGATTGGAGAAGATAGGGCTCGATTTGTGGGGGGAATGGATGTTTAGACTTGGTGGTTGTGATTTACTATGGGTAGTAAAGATTTGAGGAGTGCATTCGATTTGGATAACCGAGAAGTTTGTTTGCCGGTTCCAAGAAGCTTGATGAATGAGCTTTAGAGGTTGATAACAAAGTCCGAGAGGGACTATAGATCGGGTTGCAAGGCCACGAAAATTAAGGTACCTATGTGGAAATTTATTCATCGTCTCATAGCCATGTGTATTTATTTGTGAAAGGATGGAGGTTAGTTTGTTAACTCGGATGATTTGGAGTTAATGACATGCTTGTATTGGAGAATTGATTTTGATCCTTTGTGTTGTATCACGAAGGCATTGCAAGAGCCTAATTTGTCAAACTTTAGAGGGATTACATAGGTGGCGGACACTTTGTGTCCATGATTGCCAGGTTTGTTGGATTTTCACTAAATCCATCAAGAGGATTGCCTTCGACCGTGCTTGGAGAAAGTGAGTTATTACACCGAGGCTTGATTAAGAGGATCAAAGTTAATGGATGTTGGGTTATACGTTTAGACGACGATGAGGATGAGGAATTACCCGAAGCCGCCTCACCGCCACGCCCATCATTTCACCACAGGCAAGGTGAACCGTCCACTACTCATCATTGTCTGAGTGACTATGATGAAGTTTTGAGGAGGCTTGACTCCCTCTCCACAAGGACACGAGAAATTGCCGCTTGGCAAAATGATATGGGCGCTTGGCAAACAAGCATGACATCATGGCAAGGGGACATGATGAGAGGTCTTTATACAAACTTAGGATACCCTGGATATACCTCTCCTCCTCGTCCTAGCTTTCATCATGGATATGCTCACGATATGCCTCCTATGGATACTTCTCCACCTCGCCCAAGTTTCCATCATGGCTTCACACAAGACATGCCTCCCAAGGACACCACTATGAGGCATGATGACTTCACGCCTAATGAAGGGATGGAACCAACCTTCACGCGGGATAATGAGAATTGGGATGAATATGAAGCAACCACCTCCGATCAACCTGAAAACCCAAACCAAAATCAAATGGTTTACCGTAGGGGAAACCGTTGAACTATTAATTGTTCTAATTCGAGTGAAACTCGAAATCCTATGTGATGTTTAAAACTTTGAACTTCTATCTTCTTTATGCAAGCTATTTGAACTTATAATGTGTAATGCATTAATTTTTCTACCTTGTTGCAAAGGTCACACACATATGGAAATTCAAAGATACCAACGAACATCACGCGAGCTAAACCAGAGAAGTTTCTTTTACCCTATCTTTACCCTTCTATTTTTGTTGCTTAGGGACTAAGCAAACTTTTAAGTGTGGAGAGTGGGGTAGTATGCATAACGTTTCAATGATAACATTCTTTGCATACCACTTAGCATTCATCCTGAAAAATCTTAAAAAATTTTAAAAAAATTTAAAAAAATTTGCTACGCATGATCTTTAGAATAATATGAAACAGAACTTGTGCATTGACGTCAAGGATCTCATGAACTTTAGAAAAAATCAATTCCGTTGCTATGATTTTGCATACTTGGATTGATGGACATTGCTAGCTTAGTTCAGATGTGATAAACCATTCTCGTGCATGAAAACTTGAACTAAAAGCTACGCATGCAAGGAAAATATTTTAAACTGAGATTCTGTAAAACTTTGCTCAATTACTCTTAGGTGACCTTAGCTGAACTGTCGTGTCAGCGAGAATAGCTCATTCACATGCTTCGTTTTTAACGCAACTAGGCACAGTACGATAGTCAAGTTTTAAATGTGGAGTCACCATCCACGAGAAAAAAAACTTGAAAAAAAAGAAAAAAAAATGCAAATAATGTTGTTCCATTCAAATGCCGGGGTTAGGAAGGAAAATTATATTTTATATATTTACAACTTCCTCCTCAAAAGTATTTGAGTAGGGCACAAATGAAAATGAAATTAGAAGGTGTTAAAAGTTTGCTCCACTTAAACCTTGATCGTATGCCTAGTTTGCACAGTTCTTAAGCATGCTTGTGGATGTTCTATTTGAATTGACTGATAGTTAATGGCTAAGAGACGACCCTTGTATGCATATACGTGAGAATTTGAGTGAATTACAAGATGTCCAATGATATTATGAACCAAGACTCCTCTTCTCTTACGTGCTACGGTCTGTTGCCTAGCGCTCGGGTATGAGTCTAATGCTCTAAGCCTGTGGACTAGCCCTAGCTAGAATAAGCAAAGAGCTTGGTAGCTTTCTTACGTGTAGCTAGCCTTTGTTAAATGATCGTGCGTAATGTTCTGTGTTAAAGTAATGGTTGAGCAACTGCTAGTATTTGGATATTTTATTCATGACTGCATGACTGTAGTTCGAAAGTGAAATGATATGAATGTTTGTGTGATATGATTGATGAGCACAAGTTGAATTTCGAGAACAATGAAAATAACATGCGTAGTGAACGTACTCTGATGTAAAACGCATAAGGATGATTGCTAGAAGGATTTGTGAGTATTCCATTTTTTGAAAAATTTCACGAGACTATAACTCGTCCACTAGGGTAGCCTAGGGGTTTAAAGGTTTAACGCATACGCTAAATGCATTTGTGTCATATACGACAGTGATATAGGATAATTTAGTTTATCTAAATCAGAGAATTAAGTTTTATTCTTGTTCGGGACGAACAAGTTTTAAGTGTGGAGTGTTTTGATAAGTGAAAAACATGTCTATTTTTTCCATACTTTTTTCACTCATATTTTCTCTTATTTAGAAATAGAATATACCGCTTGTGATACTCTTGATGATGTTTCAGGTCCAAAATATGATTATAGTGACTTGGAGGAGTTTGGAATGAAATATAGCGGAAATAGAGCAGAAATAGGACAAAAGCGGCAGTTTTTGGACAATCTGGACCTTCAGAGCTTTAGAAACCTCCACAGGACTCATCTGTTGTTCGATTGAAGTAAAACAAGATGCATTGGAAAGCTAACGTAGAGACCTACAAGTTTTATGTTTTCACCAAAGACTGATTCAGAGGCTAAAAAGGTCCAAATCAGAATCCAGTGTCGTGAAGAAAAGCAGATAAATCTGGCCAAAACATGTTACTCGACTGAGTAGAGGAGCTACTCGACCGAGAAGACCCTCTCTAGTCATTTATTTCAGAAGCCAGCAGTCCACTCGACCGAGTAAAGCCGAGGCATGTCACTCGATCGAGTGACCATGTTACTCGACCGAGTGACCCGACAAAGCAGACTTTTCGACTTATTTTTGAGACCTTTGGCTTGCCATTCCTCCTCTTTTATAAATGGAACCTATTCTCTAGGGTTTGAAGCACGAAAAAACAGGAGCTTTTCTCACCAAAAACCCTAGCCACCACTCATTTTCCGCCGGCCAAAGGAGGAGCTTTTGGACGAAACTTTGAAGAGAATAGCACCATCATCAAACTGACTTTGTTCTACACTTTTACTGTTTTCATTTCCTGTAATTTTCATTTAGAATGATGTTTGTTTTCTTACTCAAAATGTGTGAGTAGTGTGTGAATGATGGGGATTTGATGAATCCCTAACAATTGTTGATGTTTGAACATGTTTCACATTTTTATGAGTAAAATCCGATTGATATACGTGTTTGAGTCCATGCGAATGTGAAGCATATTAGGTGTTTGATAGAAATTGCATGAGTAGTATTACCTAGGGAAGTATCGAGAGATGAACATAGACTAATTTAGGGATTAAAACAACTATAAAATCGAGTATATTAGAAAGAGGAGAGCAGCGAGGATACTTGAGTGAAAACCAGTAACTTAGCTTAAAGCGTTTAAAACGAACATTAGTGAAAGCACCATGAGGATTGAAGCTAATGCTAGTTGAATTCTACGATAATATTTTATAGACCGAGAGGTTGAGGTAGTATCGTCACATGAGTTTTAATATAAGCTACAGTGTTATTACTTTGCTAAGTTTTACAACAATATCGATTTGAATAAAACTCTATATAAATTCCATGACATGTTTGATGCATTTCCACAAGTGTTAGCGGTGAAGCCTAATTCCTGTCATTGCTTTTCAATTGATAACTTAAACAACAACGTTTTCCGTAATTAAACATTATCTTAAAAGCCTTAAAAACTTCAGAACTCACTTCCGTAAACTAACAGCAAACTGCACAACTAAATTCCACTGTTCCCTTGGATTCGACACCATGTCGTCCTAGTTTTATAAATTCTTTTGACACGTGACAAAATACACCGCATATACCGCACGCGATCAAAAGTGGAAGTATTTTAAGGTATGTTTTTTTCTACATTTTGCATACTATATTATTAAACAAGACAATGTGTAACGCAATTGTGTACATTTGATTATAATTGTCTGAGCGCTTTGGATGGGACACATATTAAGAACGGTACCCTTAGAAGATAGACCAAAATATTGAAATATAATGGGTGAAATTACGACAAATGTTCTTGGATCTTGCTCACCTGATTTGCGATTTCAGTATGTGTTGACGGGTTGGGAAGGCTCTACTCGGATGGTAGAGTCCTTAGGGATGCTATATATAGACATGGATTATTTGTGCCAACATGTAATTAACTATATATTCTTTCTTTCATGTTCTATGATATTAAATACAACATCAATGATATACTTTTGTATATATGAACGGGCTTATTATCTAGTAGATGTTGGATATATGGGGAAGGTTTTTTGGCACCTTTTAGATGAGAAGGATATCATTTAAATGATTGGAATCACAGGAATCAACCCACATCTGCCCGTGAATACTTTAATATGAGGCACTCATCGGCTATAAATGTTATTGAGAGATGTTTTGGTATCCTAAGGAAGAGATGAACAATCCTTAGAAGCTCATCGCTTTATTTTGTAAAGACACAGAATAGGATAGTCTTAGCATGTTGGTGTTCTTCACAATTACATACGGACTAAATCAACATTTGACCAAGCTGAAATTGATTTTGATGCACACACATATGATGAGGAAAATCAGCAAAATGAGCAAGAGGCAGTGGAAGATCATATTTTAACCATTGGTGCTTTAGATGACTGGACTGCATTTAGAAACAATCTAGCTGACTCAATGTTTAATGAGTGGAATCATTAAACATCAAAAATAGGATTGTTTGTTTCTACATAGGAAGTTTGTAAGTAATTTATTTCTGTGATTTTATTTGTTTTGGTTTGTATTCTATTATTCGAGTGCGTTGACATTTGCTTGATTGACATATTGTGTAGTTCTTTTGACATTTCTTTTTCATTTTGTGTAGTTATGTTGCTATTATATATAGATTTACGTTTGACTTCTTTCTTCATTATTTACAGGTATGGAGTCAAGCAATGATAATATTTTGAAAGGATGTAATAATTTTGTCGAAAGAGGTGCGGAAAAAATAAAAGGAAGTGGACTGAACTTGAAGATGAGAAGTTGATAGAGTCTCTTATAGAGCTTGTAAACCACACATTGAATCTCGTATAAAAACACTAAAGAAGGATTTTACCGTGGTTTATGACTTACGCTATGGGAACACATCTAGTTTTGGTTGGGATTATGAAACTCAACTCGTTAAAGCACCAAAAGATGTATGGGTTGAATATGGCAAGGTAATTTTGTTTTGAAGAAAGCTGATGTAGATTTACTTTCTAAATTTTTCTCATATTCATATTATCTTGTGAGTGAACAAAGATTTTAAAAAACCTTGTTAATTATGAACATGAACAAAGATTTTCGTTTCATCATTTCTCATATTGATGTATGCATGTATCTTATGCTTGCAGACTCACGCCGGGGCTTTGAAATGGAGAAACACACCATTTCCACATTTTGATGAACTGTCAATCATTTTTGGAAAGGATAAGGTCACTGGCCATAATGCCGAGAGTGTAGTGGAGACTGAAAATAGTATTATTCAGGAAGAAGTTTCAGTTGCTTTAGGAGGACATGATGATTCGACTGAATCATCTTCTAGAAGGAGATCAAAGAAACGAAATGTTGATGCTAAGGAAATGACTGAAATAATGTACAAAGCTTGCAAAATGGTGGCTGATGAGTTTGCTAATTCAACCAAATTATTAGTCGCTGCAGAGACTGATACAATGAAGAAAAAAGAAAAACTTATGGAAGAGTTGTCAAATATTTCTAATGTAGATGTTATACAAAAGTTCAAGGTTGTAAAGAAGATAGCGGACAACGAAAATTTAATGGTATTATTTTTCGTAGCATCGAATGAAGAGAAGAAGGTACTCGTTGAAGGTATACTTAATGATGAAATATAATCATCAATTACGGTATGAATCTTTACTTTATTTTCTTTGTTATACAATTCTGCCTGAGTTTTGGGGTTTACTTTATGTATGGTACAAGACAACTTTGATATTGAGTTTTCCTGTATGTGGACGCACTATTCCCAAAAGGAATTTTGGTTGATTGAAAAGCTGTGTTGAAATTAATACATTATCTTTTCCATCGTTTTGTGGTGCTGATTGTCGTTAAATTATTCAATATGGTTAACTTTTGAGTTTCATAATTTTTATGTTGAGTAATAAAACGTTGCTTTAGGTTGTTAATGACCGCAATTTCTGTTGTTTTCTGAAGAGCTGATGTGAAACGTAATGCTGTGTTTTATTTATTTCATTTTGTAGTACCTTTTATGTGGAATGTTGAATGCATCTAGTTCTTTTTAATTCATAGGTACATTTTTTTATATCTGTTGTTTCTTTTGGTACAACCTTTTATTAAAAAAAGTCCATTTGGTAGGATATCATGTGATAAACTGTGTTTGAATTGTGCAGATTTGATACAAGATTGATGCTGAAAAAAATGAAGAAGCCGCTTTGATGAAAGATTGCTGTTGGAGAAACAACAAACTCGTTTTATTTTGACTTTATACTTAAACCAAGTCCTGTGGTGTAAACGTCCGGATAAACAGCTTATTTCAATTTCTTGAAACCATGTCAAATATACTTTTTTGAAACTACATGTAATTTTGGTTTTGATATAAATACATCACTGACTGTGTAGAAGTAGTGATACTCGAAACATGTTTTAATCAATAATTGAAAAAAATACAATCTCTGAACCAAAAACGCAGCGTTTGTTCAAAGAAGTACTAGGAGGAAACCCTAAGTAAATACACCTCGCATCACGTTCGAAAGCTCCTACTTTTTGATTGGCGAAACCACCGCACTATTAATCGTCGTTCTCTCTCGCCAATTGGCGAAATCACCATTTCGCCTCAACCGTAACCGTTGTCGGGAGAATCTCCACTGATTTCGTCGGCTGCTTTCCTCCTCTCCGGTGGTGGCCTCACCGTCTGCGAATGTTCCACCAATCAGTCCACGCGTCTCATCTCTAAACCAATTCGATGGCAAGTATGTTAAAGGGCCGATCTGGGATATGGATGGGCAGAGATTCATCTGACAATGAATCGTATTTCAGAATTCTCTAAATTGTGTCGTCACCAAAACCTAAACCTATTCAGCCGAACTCCGAATTTTCGAACAGTTAATTGAAGTTGACGATCAAACTCTTTGATTTCAACAAAATCGCTGCGATTTGTACTTAGCAATTCAGAATTCGCTTGATGGGCTGAACGAGAAATGGACGGATTAGTCGGAGACCGCTGTTGCTGCTATTGGGAACAGAAGAGCATCAGAGATGTGAGTGTCGAAGAAGGGAGGTGACGATGCAGACAGTGAATAACGCTGTTGTTTCAAGTTTCCGAAGAGGCATGACTCAATTCCGGCGATTGATGGTGGTTTTATTAACGGCGATTTCGGTAGTTTATCTATGATTTTTGTTTTACTATTGTTGTATTTCTCCCCACATTTATGTGAGAGAGTATTATTTCTTTCCACTTAGTGAGAAAGTATTATTTTCTTCCCACTTAGTGAGGAAGTCTTCTTTGTGTTTTTTGTGTCATTTCTTCCCACTTAGTGAGGAAGTTTTGTTGTGTCTACAGCAAAAACGATTCTATCGATTTCCTTTTGTCCTTATCAATCATTTGATCCTTGGTGGTCTTAAGGGTTATGTTAGCCTTACATTTATTTGTTCGATACTTTGTTGGGTATTGATGTCTGTTGCAACCTGTGCTTTAGTTAGTTTTATATGTACTAGACTAGATGTTATTAGCCTCGTACAACTCATTATACCCTTGTTTCTAAAAAAAAAAAAAAAAAAAAAAAACTCCTCTTTTCAGTCTCGCGCTTTCTCTCTCTCTTCATTTCGAACATCTTCAGGTACGTCTTGACCCCACAGCTACCCATCTCTGATTCATCGATTAGATCCGCCGCTAATTAATTTGTTCATCTGATGACTTCCTTACTTTCATTGCCACGTTTTATCTCAATTGGTTCCGATATGCTGTGCAAAATCTGGATTTGATGCCGTAGATCGTTCTGTTTATGTGGTTGGTTTGGTGAAAGTGAAAGTAACGCTTAGTGATTGTGTCTGTCGAACTTCTCTATATTCTGGCATACTGGATATGATGCTTTCAACAGTTTTTTTGGGGTATGATTTTTGAACTGGATATGAGGCTGAATTAGCATTCATTGCGCGATTGCGTTTCTGAAATTGTATCTGGCTACGTGCTGTTTGGATTTGATAGTCCGATGTACTTTTGTTGTGGACGTGTTCTAAAGGTTTGGTCATGTAATATGGATGATTGGTTTGATTGAATCCACGGTCTGATGATCATTTGACACATTGGTGTTACCTGATATGGAATGATGTCTAATTTTGAAATTAAATTGTTTAAAAAATTTGTTGGTTTTGGATTTACGTTGTCTGTGATGGTTAAGACTTAAAGACCTACTTTGAGGACGTGTCTTTAGTGTGTTTGTATTCAACAGTCATGGCAGGAGTTGCACCCGAAGGATCTCAGTTTGATGCGCGTCAGTATGACACCAAGATGAATGAGCTGTAAGACATCTACACTTAAGTCGTCACTCAACTTCCGAAATAAACGTGTTCTGCATATGTGGATTTATGATGATTATTTGATGATTTTTACTTTTGTTTTCATATAGGCTTACTGCTGAAGGTCAAGATTTCTTTACATCGTATGATGAAGTCTATGAGAGTTTCGATGCCATGGGTTTGCAAGAAAACCTTTTGAGGGGAATTTATGCTTATGGTATGTTGAATCTCATTCTTGTTGGAATTAAATGGTTCATTCTATGGTCAATGCGTTGCTTGTTTGTCTGATTATGTTTGAAATGGGAAACTGGATCTGGCTTTTAGGTTTTGAGAAACCTTCCGCAATTCAGCAGAGAGGTATTGTCCCCTTCACCAAGGGACTTGATGTGATTCAACAAGCACAGTCCGGAACTGGAAAGACTGCGACTTTCTGTTCTGGAATATTGCAGCAGCTGGACTACAGCTTGGTGGACTGTCAGGCCTTGGTCCTTGCTCCTACTCGTGAGCTTGCCCAGCAGATTGAAAAGGTTATGCGTGCACTGGGTGACTATCTTGGTGTTAAGGTCCATGCTTGTGTTGGAGGGACAAGTGTCCGTGAGGACCAACGTATCCTGTCTGCTGGTGTTCATGTTGTTGTGGGTACACCTGGACGTGTGTTTGACATGCTCAGAAGACAATCACTTCGAGCTGATTACATCAAGATGTTTGTTTTGGATGAGGCTGATGAAATGCTTTCAAGAGGATTCAAGGATCAGGTACCTATTTTTTGGCTGATCATTTTTTATAATATTGTCAAGTAAGGTGTGGCTCAGTGTGTTAGTCAATCGGCAGTCATACCTACTACTCGGGGTTTGATGTGCAAGTATTAGTTAATACTACTGTTATTTGACGATTGTTTATGATGACGAAAAACTATCTGAAACAATGTATTATTGGTTCTGATTGACTTTACCCTCTGCTTGGTTTCAGATCTATGACATTTTCCAGCTCCTCCCAGGCAAGGTTCAAGTTGGGGTGTTTTCGGCCACTATGCCACCAGAGGCTCTGGAGATCACCAGGAAGTTCATGAACAAGCCTGTAAGAATCTTGGTCAAGCGTGATGAGCTCACCTTGGAAGGTATCAAGCAGTTTTACGTCAATGTTGAAAAGGAAGAGTGGAAACTCGAGACATTATGTGATCTGTATGAGACGTTGGCCATAACCCAGAGTGTTATCTTTGTAAACACTCGTCGCAAGGTGGATTGGCTTACTGACAAGATGAGAAGCAGAGACCATACAGTTTCAGCTACTCATGGAGACATGGACCAAAACACTCGTGACATCATCATGAGGGAATTCCGCTCCGGATCTTCTCGTGTCCTGATCACCACTGATCTTCTCGCCAGAGGTATTGATGTGCAGCAAGTTTCTCTGGTCATAAACTATGACTTGCCAACCCAACCCGAGAACTACCTTCACCGTATCGGTCGTAGTGGTCGTTTTGGAAGGAAGGGTGTGTCCATAAACTTTGTGACTAGAGATGATGAAAGGATGTTGGCCGACATCCAGAGGTTTTACAACGCTGTGATAGAAGAACTGCCATCAAATGTTGCTGATCTCCTCTGAAAAGCTCTTGCTCTTTATCTCTGGTACGACTTGGTGGCTCTGTTATAGAAGCACAATAATTTTGTCACAGTTCTGCACATCATCAATTAAACGACTCTCAGTCCGCCGTATCCTTTGGGTAGAAGAATATTTAAGATGTCTGTCATGTAAGTGACTCTTGTTCATGCTCTCCGAACTTTCTGGATTGTTCATTATTTATAAAAAAAAACTTTGGTCCCCATTATGTGTTGCACGCCCTCAGCTTGGTACAGTTTCTTGTTTTCTTCTGAAGTAAGCAAATGTTGTTGGGAATCAGACAGACATTAGATTGCAAAATGAGTACACTGATTTGGACGATCGCATATACTCCCTCTGTCCTCTTTTGTTCTTCCTACTTTCCTATTCGGATGTCTCCTAAAGTTCTTCCTATTTCCTTTTAAGACAATTAATTCACTCTCACAATACACCCTCTTTCCTACTTTATTTTTTTCTTACTTACTTTTATTTTATTTTTACTCTTACACTCTCATTATTATTTAATTACCGTATCATCAACCCAAACAGGAAGATCATTTCAGGAGAGAGGGAGTATCAGAGAAGAAAATACGTATATTCTGAGGATAGAGAGTATTATTATATTTTTTTAATTTAAAATATCTATTTCTCTGCATAAACGCGTCTCCATTACCGTTTTCGCTATCCATTTCCATCCTTCGTTTTCCTCATGACGACCATCTCCGAGGCGGAGGTTCCAGAAGACGTCGTCCCCTCTCCCGATCCTCCAACCGACTCAACCCTCCGCCGACGGACCACCACAACCACTCATGTCGACGGCGACACCATCAACAACAACAACAACAAGGTCTCCTCCTCCTCCTCGTTTCGTCACGCGGTTAGGTATACCTATCGTCCTTCGTTTCCATCTCATCGGAACATCAAGGAGAGTCCTCTGAGCTCCGACGCCATTTTCAAACAGGTACTCTCCTTCATACTCTCTACTCATTTCGTGTCACTTTTATACTTAATTCATGCTCAACTCTTTTTTTATATATAAATTTGTAGAGTCATGCCGGTCTGCTGAATCTATGTGTGATTGTGCTTATTGCCATAAACAGCAGGCTCATCATTGAAAATCTTATGAAGGTAATTTTTATTTCCAAATCGAAACTGTTGATTACCTACACATTGTGCGTTTTTGCTTATTGTTGATGACTTGTGTTACAGTACGGTTTGTTGATTAGAGCTGGATTTTGGTTTAGCTCTAAATCTCTGCGCGATTGGCCTCTTCTTATGTGCTGGTGAGCACGAAAGATTGTTCTCTTGTTTAAAATATTCTCGTTAATGCTTTGCTATGTATCTGTCGTAAGTTCATACGTACAGAACTTGTTAGTGTTTACTGTATTTTCTGTTATATATAATGTGTGTGAGGATCTTTTCTGCAGTCTGACCCTTCCGGTATTTCCTCTTGCCGCTTTCTCGGTCGAAAAGCTGGTTGTGAAGAACTTTATATCTGAACTTGTAAGCAACTTTTTTAATAATTAATACTATGGATCCTTATAAGTCTTGTAAACTGTAATAATTCATCAGTTTGATATGGAGCCTGATAAGTCTTAATTCTCATTCTTGAGTCGCTTACTAGAGTAATGTGTACTCCATTAAAGATGGCAATGCCTATTAAAGTTTCATTGGAATTTTTTCTTCCTCCGATGCTGTTTACAAGTGAGTTAATGTAGACAAGTAAACGTGTACAGTTTACTTCTTGCCCTTGATTTCATGTTAAGTTACTGAACCTAGAAAGTAAACCTTTGCTCAGGCGATACTTTTTGAGATGGTTGTTCCCGATAATGTCTTTACTGCGGCTTTAATGTGCTTTGGTTCAGTAGGACCTCTAGTGCTTATTTTTTAAGCCAGATTTCCGCCGAAGTCTCCTCCTTTTAGTTTACTTATTTGCAAATCACATATATTGTGATACTGTCAACAGTTTATGGACACCACTATAATGAGGAGTTTATGACAGATTATGCATTCAACTACTGCAGATTGTTGTCTGGCTCCATATCATTATTTCGACTTCGGCTGTTCTGTATCCTGTCATTGTGATTCTTAGGTTAGTCAGCATTATACCCTATTTATCATCCTATGGTTGTTGTTCTTTCCATCTTAAATGAGCTTGAATTTGAATTAGTGGCCAACTTTGTCATTTTTTTGTTGCTGTATAACCTATTTGATAATTAACTGCAACCATTCAGTGGGAATAATTCTACAAAAAGTGCTAGTCATTACTTTGAACTTTATCATAGTAGGTAAATTAGTTGGATTTCTCAACGAAATAACCTAATGATAATATGAGAAAATGAAGAAAGTATAGTCACATACGTCGAGTGAGTATCAACTTTCTTGATAAGCATGTAATACCGTAATAATATTTGATTGGATCTTTTCTGATGCTCCTACAAGTGCCTTGCCCGTGAAGGTGTGTTACTAATGCGAATAATTGGCTCTGTGCAATCTTGCCTTCAGTTCTACAACTGACAACTCAATCTTCATTTGTACAGGTGTGGTTCTGCTGTTCAATCTGGTGTAATATTGATGCTCTTTACATGTATTGTGTGGTTGAAATTGGTCTCGTATGCACATACCAATTACGATATGAGATCACTTAGAAAGTCTGGTTCTAAGGTATTTTCCTTCCGCCTTTGTCAAATACTGAGGTGTTGATCTTGATAAGTTACACATTTGTCCATGCCAATTATTGAATAAGTTTTCTTTTGCAAAAAGTTGGTTCCTTTTGAAAATGGACTCCAATTTTCCCTCTTATGATGTTTTTTCCAATCCCAATATAGGATGATTTCGAGGTCGACTATCCAGAGAGTGTCACCCTAAAAAGCTTGGCATATTTTATGGTCGCTCCTACATTATGTTATCAGGTGAATTGTGCATATTGTGTTGAATCATGAAGTCTTCTAGCATTACTTTGTAACTCGTTGAAACCAAAAAGGTCTGACCTTATTACTCTTTGCAGCCAAGCTATCCCCGCACACCTAGTGTGCGTAAAAGATGGGTGATTCGACAAGTTATCAAGTTAGTGATATTTACTGGATTGATGGGATTCATCGTGGAGCAGGTTATTTTGATAATCATGAATCAACATGTTGGTTGTGAATATGGGGATGGTCCTAATATTGCTGTATGTGTTCTCTTTTGCAGTATATAAACCCAATTGTTCAAAATTCACAACATCCTTTGAAAGGGAATCTCTTGTATGCACTAGAGAGGATCTTGAAGCTCTCGGTTCCAACTCTTTATGTTTGGCTCTGCATGTTTTACGTTTTCTTCCACCTCTGGTTCGGCTCCTTGCTTGGTAGACACTAGGAAACTTAATATGATAGAATGGCATCTCTTGTAAATGCAATGAAAGCTCATAACCTCAAATATCTTAGCTGGAAGTACTTTGATTTCATAATAGGTTAAATATACTAGCCGAACTTCTTCGTTTTGGTGATCGAGAGTTCTATAAGGACTGGTGGAATGCAAAAACAGTAGAGGAGGTTTGCTTGTGATGCCCTCAATTCTTTTTATTCGAAGTGAAGTTTTGCCGCATAGTTCTAACTGTGGGTCGTTTGTTCTCTCTTTTTTGCATATGCTGCGGAAATCAGTATTGGAGAATGTGGAACATGGTACATTTTGTTTCATATGTTAATCTACTTCTATTATTATCGGCGACGTATGCATATTTGGTATTATAGCAGTAAATTGAGTTTTACTAATGTTGTGAATTCAGTTGTTTGATACATTGTTTTAATCTTTTGGAACATTCACGAACAAACTGAAATTCGAACAGTATTCTTGAGAAGGTACAATTTTGGGTGGGCTGTATTTCCGCTGTTTCATTGTATTGTTAGTTGTAAGGCATCAAGAAATATATTTTACTACATATCATGGAAAATTAAAGGAGAATTCATGGCTTACAGAATGGGTAAAATGTTTGATGGTCATTTGTGATGCTATACCAAAACAAAACATAAATGTAGTAATTCAGACATTTTTGTTGCAAATGCTGATTCAGATTATTCCTTAATTTTATTAACTTTATTGAACAAAACTTATAAAACTTGAGTGCCGTAAATAATGGTCTACCATACATTGCGTTTGCTCCCGATACACTCAAGTTGTACTCAATTTTGATGATTGTGCTGATTGGTCATCTGGATCAACTAGGCTGAGCTATTTGTTGATGTGTCAAATATTTTGCAGCCAGTTCATAAATGGATGGTCCGGCACCTATATTTTCCCTGTTTACGGCTTGGTATCTCAAAGGTGATGCTCCTTACTAGTTTAGTTACGTGCATACCCATTACTATGTTATCTATTTAGTCTCCGGCTTCTGTATTAAATGTTAATTTTATTCAAAACTTTCCAAAGTCAATCCCTGAATGCTTATATTTTTTGACATTTTTACTCTGTACAGGGAGCCACTGTTGTAATAGTCTTCTTTGCATCTGCTATTTTCCATGAGGTACATAATCTGATTGTAATATGTGTTGAAACCTCAACATAGTAAATCTTTGTTTTGCATCTGCTTTCATTTGTTGATACGTAAGGGACATAGCTTTTTCGAAAATAGAGTGGAGTGCATGTATGAAGATAGTTTATGCTATATAGCCCATTATCAAGTGTTGTGGTGCTTGGTTGCATTTTTTGATTGTAATCTGCTATTGCTAGTTTTCTTTTGTTGAACCTCAGTCTTATATAGTGGTTGTTGGTTGGATTCATTCGTACAGCTGTGCATTGCTGTCCCTTGTCACATATTCAAATTATGGGCATTCATTGGAATTATGTTTCAGGTAATTGATCGTCATTTACTCATAACCAGAACTATACGGAAAATTTTGATAAAGCGCCCTGGGCTCAACCATATTTGTGATAGCATAAATAAAATCTTATCTCAGTCTATTTCTGCTAAATTGAAACTGTGACATTTCTTTTTCATTTGTATATAGAACATGCTGAGCAAAACAGATGCTATACTCCACTGATTCGCTGATTTTACTTTAATTTTTCATGTGTTGAACTAGGTACCATTGGTTGTGCTTACAAATTACCTGCAAAAGAAGTTCACAAATTCCATGGTAAGAGTTTCATTTTGAGTATAGGATTGAGTAGTGAGTTCCAGCGCAGGGTTTCTTATCAGAAAGGCTAGTGGTAGCGGTTAGTTCGATCTCATCTGGTGGTGTCCAGACTGCTAGGCCTCGCGCCTTAACTTTTTTGTGTTATTTAGGCTTAATGCATTTTGCCTGACAGCTGTTTGTATATTAAAAAAAAGAGTTTCATTTAGAAATTTAATTTGATTACGAATTTCACTGACATGAATGCATGTGTGGTAGGAAATGTACATTTGTGGCATGTTCTTGTTTGTATGGCTTTAAGCATACGAGTAATAGGGTTACGGTTATGTGTGCTGTTACTCACTGGTTTGTATGATAACTGATAACAGGTGGGGAATATGGTGTTCTGGCTCTTTTTCAGCATACTGGGTCAGCCAATGTGTCTTCTTTTGTATTACCATGACGTCATGAACAGAATAGGAAACTCAAAATAAAATCTACAAATGGACCACTCAAATACTGAATCATCGACGATAGGTGAAGCCACAATGTAGTCTGGTTAGCATCAAGAGGGCTACTCTACACATGAAGCATGCCAGGATTTGTAATTTTGAATTCCATATAGTGAACCTACGCCCTTCTGCTATAGTTGATTAAATGCCATTATGAAAGAAGTTAAAATGTCTGAGAGTTGAACAATGTGGTAAAAATGGCCTATCACGAGATACTCTGTCCAGATACGTATGAAGTATCAGTTGTCTGATTCTCGACAGTTTTTGATATCAATGCCTCGTTAGATTATAGGGAGGCTGTAGATAGGCATATTGAAGATCGGCCTGTGCGCAACACTGATCGGTTTGTATTTTCAAAGGCAATAAAAATCTACACTGTTATTTCACAAAGTGCCTGGAAAGTTAGAACAGCAAAACTGGAATTCCTGCTGCCGAGAACAAAAAAAATAGAGAGGTCCAGTTGTCAACTTGAACTGCTATATCAGAAATGTAAAGCTGCAATATATCATGCGCCCTTTACTTCCTCCCTGCAGAATTCTTCTATATAGTTTTGACTCATAAAGCAGCTGAGGATGCTTTGTCTTTTCCTGCAAACAAGAACGGTGATTCATCACTTATGCATTGCAGGATTAATCATCTGATATTACAAAAATCCTAAATGGCAGAAAGTATCCAGTGAACCAATAGTTATTTAAGTCCCTACATAATAATATGTTCCTGTCTTCTAAACTATAATGTAAGATTAACAGAAGAGAGCTACACTATAA
>JAWWMW010132405.1:0-19117 GCA_035048345.1 Echeveria elegans
GAACTTGGCACTGAGATAAAACAAATCCCACCTCAGATTGATCAGGCCATATACTGCCGCTAGTATGGTAATTTTTTCCCCTTCATTCTTGTGCTGTTGCAAGTGTTATTGTTTTAGCTTTGTACAGGAGGTAGTTGGATAGCGTAAAGGCTAGCAAGTAGTACTTCATAATATTGTCAACACACTGTTGATTCATGCAAGATCCGATTCTCACACCATTTCTGTTTCTCAGATGGCTGGATGTGTGACCAAGCATTCCTTACAGATGGAGGAGGCCATGATTATTGTTTGTGGAGCTTTTTCATTCAGTCCATGCCAGTAGTTTATCCACCTCCGATAAGTTGGCAATCACTGGTCAAAAAGATAAATTGGAGACATAGGCATGTTTGACTTTGAAATGTTAGCAACTTTTAGCAGAGACTGAGAATGGTATTCCCAGCTGGTCATCACTGCCTGTATCCTTGGGAAGACTGCCTGTTTTAGTCACCCTCTGTACGACGCTTCAGACTCCCGTAGTCTAATATTCCCCGAACCATTTTTTTTTCGATAATGTGTTACACGTTACAACAACTCGTCTCTTACGAGACATCATAATATCAAGTACACCGATACTCAAAATACAAACAAGCAATTAAATACCTTGTTTACACATAGCCTAAAGGACTTCAAAAGTCAAAACACCAAATCTGAACCGTCACCATCTCGTGGTAATGTTTTTCTGTAGTCTTCCTATCGCTTCTGCCACTCCCCCTGAGTCGTTATTTTTTACCTAGCAAGTAGAGAGTTTTATTTCTTCGTTTTGAAGCCATGCAATTTAGAGAGAGTTCAAAACTAAGAGGACCGAAATGCAAATCACAAAATGAAAACTTCTAGTAGGAAACGCCGTGACGCGCCGATCACGACGAATGGGGAGTGAAAGTGAGCAGCGCCGTACAATCTCTCTACCGATCACTTCCGAAAAAGGAAAGTGACTGTAATTGATTTTTCTTTTTTTACAGGCGAAGTGATTCGGGAGTTAGAACAGAGAATGCCTTTAGGTGAAGATGTTGATTATCCTATAGACGAGTCACTGGAGTTGATAAAGGGTGAGAGTGGTATATATGTAGGGAATATTCATTTTGCTTTCTATTGATTTTCACGTATGCTCCTTTTAATTAGATTTCAAGGCCGCTGTCTGGATGTATTGGTTGCATTTTTATGATGATTAATCTAGTATATCCAGTGTCAAGTCTGGTGATAAACGAGGCGTATGCCTGGAGTTATTTGTTATTAGCTATTTTTTGTGTTTTAAATTTCAGTCCAAGAATAGGGAATGATGTGCGTCGAGTTTTAGGTAATGAAGTGCAGGCCATTGACATAGTTCAGCGGAAACCTGGCCGACGTGATATACCCTGTCTGTGAGTTGTGCAGACAAAATTGCTCGTTGGAATGTTGTTGGTGTTCAAGGTCAGAAAGTCTGTTGGTTTTTTCAGTGTTCTCCCTAAATCCCTAATTATTACGTTTGGTAGTACTGGTAAAGATTCATATTTTGGAACTCCATACCTCGAGAATGTTAATTTGCTGTCACTTGTCTTCGTGCCTTCTTGCTACCAGTTGGCTGCTCTCAGTGTTTTGTTTAACACTATCCGGTTCAATCATAATTGATAATAGTAAAAAAAAAAGTAGCCTCCTTATCCTCAGGAAAAAAACACAAGTTTGATTACCATACATTACTGATTCCTATTCACAGGAACTTTACTCTCATACTTTCTTCAGCCGATATATATCTCATCTATTACCATCTGTCAACCTCAAGGGTGTTCTGAAATTATACATTTGGAGGAATATCTGAGTAGAGCCTTTATATGCAAGAATCCTACCACTATCATCCAAGCTAAGGCGCCATATGTAGTTAACAAGGTCAGTCGTGTTGTAGTTGTGTGATTTGATGTTGATGAAAAGCTTGAGGACCATGATTATTGATAAATTTAGTGATATATCTTTTTGCGCCTTTCAAAGCCCACTTTCTTCAAGGCACCAAGTCCACCTGAAGAATTTCAGCAATCTGAGTTTGCTGCCAGCCTGCCACCACTTTGACGTTTGGGGTAGGTCAGTTTGTTTCATTTTTTCTCATTTCGGATTTTACTCATGATATACGTCATTATTCTAAAATCCTCATGGAGTTGGTTAAGCTGGAAAGGGTTTTTAATTGCTTAAAATTGGTGTTGATGCTTGACAGTTACTCTATATGTTGGAATAAGGCATGCTTTCACGAAGTAATTCTTGGAACTGCAGGAAGAAAGCAAGGTGCATCAGCAAAAGGACCTTTCCATGATTCTATCCCTATACCGAATCTTCTCTTTGCTAGTAAGTTGCTCTGAACAGGCTTTGTTGAATTTCAATAGGGCCGGCACATTAACTGTTTTGCGACAGTGCTCCTTAGGAAACGATTGTTACAACTTTTAACCGCTCATTTACGAATTACAACACAAACTGCAATTTGATGTCACGGAAAATGAGCTTTTTTACCAGAAACTCAAGGTAAGATATTTCTGATGAGTTTACTCTTTAAAATACATAAAACTTCAGTGATTGTGTTTTGAAATGAATGCAAATTGGCACATGTTCATTGCTGCAACAAAGCCCTTTCATAATAATTTTTTTTTGATAATGTGATGATAACAAAAATACTTTGCAGCATACCAATAAATCACGACCCCTTGTTATCAAACTGGAGTCCCATCTTTTGTTGAGACCTGATTGCTTATATCTATTTTGTGATGAGTTCCAAAGTATAGGATATAAGCCCCGGTACAGTTCACGACACCCTCGTTTGGGCTATTTTCCAATTGTCCGTGATTGCGTATATTATCACTAGTTTTCGTTTTTGTTCACCTTAAGAATAAATCATGCACTTTTATCGGTTTGGAATTTGATGAAATCCTATCCTCCATGATAAATAATACTCCGTCTTTTATATTTCAGGAAGGACCTTGAGATTATACTTATGTTTCCAAGTTATTCAAAGGAAGTTCGCCCTTCAGAAATTGGCCGACAAATTCAGCATCTGAAGTCTGGGCCACGGTACTGGGAGGCAGATATTTGGCTTGCAGCAGTGCTGATGAATTCAGCATCTGAAATCAGAACATGTGCATTATCAATCGTGCCTACTTTCGACATGCTTGGTAGTTCCCTTTTTATTGGTGATGACCAATCAAAGAGTTTAGAATAGATAGTAGGAGGTCCAGTCGGTTACACGAAGAGATTGGTCTCTGGTGGGTTCTCTTTTTTATGTGGATTCCTGCTATGATGGCAGTGCATTTGTGGTAAATGTGTGTTATACCGGCTGGCGGACATGACTGTAAAAGCAATGTTTATGAGACTCTCTCCTATGCATCACGCAGTCCAATTTTGAGGGATTTTTCAGGTGGACAAAGCAACGCACTTCATTAAGTATAACCAATTTCGGGGATTGTACTCTTCTTTGTCTGACAACACAAAGGTCGAAGGAAACATAGCATTTTTAAACAAATAGATAACAAAAAAATCAACTAAAGTGGCGGTGATAGATGAATCAAACATTCAAACTGCGAGGACTGAAATTCGAAATCAAAATACTTTTATTTTTAGAAAAAGGGCCCAACCGGGTTCGAACCGGTGACCTATTGATCTGCAGTCAATTGCTCTACCACTGAGCTATGGACCCCTCTGTGCTTGAGATCAACATTTAAGAGTATAACATGTTCCTTCAGTGCGAGTCATTCGAGGTTCAGCCTCTGTGCATGCCTCGACACAAATAATGCCCGAGAACATGCAGCAATCAATCAGCATGCTAAACTCACGCATCCACTCGCTGGCTCACCAAGTTAACAAGGGTCTTCTATCCGGTGATTCCAAAGCTGGTTAAGCATTAAAACTTGGGTATAGTCGGGTAGTTCGTAATAGGATTTAGCAGAGGCTATCAACAGAGCTACTCGCAATCGTGATGTGAGAATATTAACATGTCTAACCATCCCAGAATACAGATCTCTGAGGATGGTCGCTCCATAATCCATCTTCATTACTCTTATCAAATACTATACAACTACTACTCCTCAGAAACCACAGACATAATTTATAGTGCATGTCCACCGTACCAGATGAGTTTGGTAATAATGCAAAAAACTCAATTTACACTTAACAGTTCTTAACTTCATATATCATCAGATAAAAAGAAACTAGAGGGGCATACCCCATCGTTTGGCCAGATGTGAGCCAGCACAAGAAGGTCAGAAGCTCCACCCAAAAAAAAAACAATGCAGAATGTTTGTCTTAGACATCATCATGCTACATACAATAAAAGCTGATAATACTGTAAATAAATCTGCACCACCCAGAGGCCAGAGATCTTTTGTACACACTCCTCTTCTTTCTACTTGGTTTTTGTCCCATGTCCACTATGAAATGAAACAAAGCTCTTACCCGTTTTACACCATTTACAACAACAACAATCTTCAAATCTTCATCAAAGTATGGAAACCACACCTTCATGTTATACAAAATCCTAGACAAATAACCTCATATACCTTACATCTCCAACCACAACAAGTTGTGTTTTGAATCCCACACAAAACCTCAAGCCCCTCATTATAAATACAAATCTAACCCATATGGTGACTTATTCCACTTATACTCAAAAATCAAGAAGCAAACTATAGTAAAAATGATCATGGAGGATTTATATTTCATTATGTAGAAGATGAAGGCTCTGACTTGTACCATCCTTGGCCTTCTTCAACCGATCTCTCCGTAACAAATTTTGAGTATAGACTCGTTCACGTACTGTCGTAGCCCTTCGTGTTGCTCTAACGTTGTTGCAGACGAGAGGTTGATCAAGGGAAGTGTAGAGTTAAATGACTATTCAGGTAATGTTGTTTCCAAAATGTTGAATGTTTATTTTCTCCAGTTTTGAGTATTCGGGTTTATGTATTTCTTTTTTGAAGAGTCGGAGCGGATGAAGGAGAGTTTCGCAAAGCTGTTGCTAGCAGAGGATATGTCAGGGATTGGAAAGGGTATGACTACTGCTGTTGCGATTTCTAACGCTATAACGAATCTTTACTGTGAGTTCTTGCAATAATGTGGGATTATTACTTTTCAGTTTTCCCACATTTTTTCTTTCTATTTTCTGAAATGTAGCGGGGTGTTCGGACATAGTTTGAGATTAGAGCCATTGGATCAAGAGAGAAGAAAGTAATGTGGAAAAAAGAAATGGAATGTTTGTTGGCTGTGTGTGGATCATATGGCTGAGTTCATATCTGGCCATTCGACGAAAGTTCAAGATGACTTGCCTAAAAAGGTAAGAGCAAAATCCATTTTTCGAACTTTTTTATATTTGTTTTTGCTATATTATGTCTAATAATAGAATTAGAACTTAGAGACCTCTTATGTAACAGACGATGGCGAGTAGGCCGATGACTGACACATGCATCAATCCACCAGCATTACAGAATTTGGATTCAATTCTACCGGTAAAATAAAATCTTCCAAACTTTTCTGACAAAAATTTTCATGCTTCCAAATATTTTTCGAACTTGTTACATTTTCTATGTTTTGTGTATGGAACAGAAAATACTAGACAGTTTTGCGGACAAGGAATTCTGTTATGATGGAAGTGTTTCAATGAGCTCGACTCGATCATTTTCGTTTAGGAAACTGGTTCATAGACATGAGGATAAATGGTGGGTTTCCTGTACCTTATGTACCTTCTGAAGGACTTACTGAAGAGTGAAGGAAGCATTTGAGAAATAAGCGCCATAGCGCTAGTCAAGTGCATAAGGCCGCAATGGCTATAAATGCCGGTATTCTCGCAGAGATGGAAATTCCAAGCTCATATTTAGCCACCCTTCCTAAGGTCACTTCACTAGTCCCACAAATGAGTTCTTTTTTTTTCTTTTCCCGAAACTGTCGTATCAAAGATACCTCGTACCCTGACGAAATTTATGAACTGGCAGACCGGAAAAGCACTAGAGCTTCAGCATAAACTCGGGGCTCGAAGCACTTGAGCTAGCTGATCAAATCGAGGCATCAATGCATACAATGAGACGAAAGATCTCGACAAGAACCGGACAGGGTTGAGCATCTCCTGTTTCGGTTGAAGCAACGGTATCCGGAGATGTCTCAGACAAGTCTAGACACAAGTAAAATACAAGAAAACAAAGTGAGAGTATGATGTTGCTTATATTTATTTCATTAATCCGATCAGCATAAAACAAGGGTTAACCAAAGATGTTATTTCAATGCAGGATTTGGGACAGGCAATTTTGGAGACCTACTCAAGGGTGCTTGAAGGACTAGCATCCACATTGCCTCTTGGATTGAAGATGAGATATATGTAGCATGCTTTTGAGTTTCGAGCATATCTTTCGTGCAACTGAATTGAACTGAACAGAACACAATAAAAATATGACATTGAGAACAAAGGAAGCTCATTCTATTGAGTTGAAAAATCTGGGGACTGATTTGGGAATGGTGACTATACATAATAGTACACATACAAGTACAGACATGTAAGCATAAATGCATGTAGGAATCAGAAGGAGCTAAATGAAACAACACTGTAAAGATCAGATGGTTTCTTTCTACATTCTTCTCTCTCCCAACGATAAGAAAAATAGTCCTCTGATTAATATATGTACAACAGGTGGCATGCATGCGGACGCATAGCTCAATGTATACCATTGAGTGAAGGAAGATTTCCAGAGTAAGGTCTTGCAGGACTCACCTGGCCAATCCGCAACCTCCCTTCTGCAACCTTCAAATCCACAGGCTTGGTAGTGCCCCCCAGGCTCTCGAGTTGTACCCTTTGGATGAAGCAAAGTAAAGGCAACCTCGAGTTGTAGTAAAATCAGGTAATCATTGGGGCCAAAAAGGGGAGGAGAACCTGAACTTGTCTTAGCTGTCCTCGTCTACAGCTCCAATGTAAGTAAGATCAGTACGTCTGAACCTTATGGCCCCTTTGAGCCAGCTTGACGCCCTTGCAGAGCTGTCGCTAGTGCTACTAGCAGACCCAATGTTTGAGGAGGATCCGGATCCAGCCCCATCTTCCAATAATTGCCACGGATCGAATTCAATATCATGTTGTTCTGACAGCAAAAGTGAGGCCTTGGCTTTTGCTGATGTGTTGACTGAAGCTTTATTCATTGCATTTTTATGGGATTGATTAGAGTTTCCCTGTGAAAAGCTTAAGTTTGATGTGCTTTGTTGGAGCTCGGCGATGGCAGACATTGGAACAGTGGGTGGTTGACAAGAGATTGAGCATCGTGTAGTTGACATTAACATTGGCATTGCTGACTGGATGCGTCGTTTTATAGAGTCAGGTAGCTGCATCCGCTCCAAATCATTCTACATCAGATATTTGGCGTCAGTTCACAAAGTAATTGTTATGAATTCTACTTGGTATTTTAAATGTGAAATTAAATCAGAAGAAAATTTTGTCTCTGACCACCAGACCTGCAAATTTTCCACCACTTCACGCTCAAATAGGGAGACATCTTTTGCATGCTCATTGGGCGACTTTGGATTAGCCCTTGACTTCAGCCAGCTAGGCTTGTAACTACTAAGCAATCCGTGAAATACAAGCAGCAAACGATCGAAGACATTTTCAGCAGAAGCTGCTGTAGTAGTAAAATCAATTCGAGACTCTTTTTCCCGCTTACCCACAGAACTTCGTGCGGGAGCATGCAAAAGGTCAGCGACTTCATAAACGACGGGACTACTAAGAAGACGAAGTAAAACTGATGCAAGCATGCGTCTCATGTTCCGAATATCCCTGTCCCTGTCCCTAAAACGAGAACCCAAATATTAACACACACCTCAGTTCATAATAATATGAGAATAAAGAAATTAATAATATAGGAGCCAACAAAAAAAATCAAACAATTCAAATCCAAGCTAATGAGCATATATTCCAAATATACATGGACCTTCAATGAGATTTAATTAAAACTGTATGCAGGCAGTCGGTTTTAGATCGGTTCATTCATATTCTATATCAACATACCACAAAATGTGTCCATATCTGCGTGCAAGGCTAATATATAAAGCGACTAATGAAACTAAGAAACAGTATCTCAAAAGAAACTCAAGAAGAAAATTACCCTTCAGACCAAATAATGGGCAGCAATCTGAGAATGAAATGCACCCGTAAAGAAATAGAAGCTCGCAGATCAGCTGGGGATGTAGGTATTGACTCAAACTGCACTGTCGCACGTCTAGCCAGTCCAGGACTACCACCTCTTATGCCTTTACGGCTATTGCCTTTGATGGTTGCACCTTCAAGTCCAGAAGATACAAGACTAGACTGTTTATTCATCCCACGAGTAACTGCCGCTATTTGTTGCTCAATATTATTCAACTGCTTGATCAAATCAGTCGCCAATGTATTCCGTGAGTCATCGGAACCCTGATCAATGCATGGGAGAACCAACCTGGTGAAGGCTCTCTCAGTCACCAGCCGCTGGCTACTATCAAAGCCTTCATAATTAACCATTCGAGAAACTTTACCAGTCCTGTTTGGCTCTAATTCTTCGGCAACTTCACCTTCTTCTAGCGAGCAGGTATCCAGCTTCCTCTTGTTTACTTCGCTTGATGGGTATTCTGAACTACTTGCAGCCCATCCCCAAGGCTTATAAAATTGCGGCTTTGTTGAAAGACCCTTACCGTCTGCTATATTAATCAATCGTTGCCCGATCGATTTCCTGCCGAAAAGAACATCTTGTCCCCCTAGGAACCATTTGGCCTGTAGTAACATAGAATCGTCCAGTGACCTACCAAAAAGATGTACTACTTCAGAAAACAAGGGCGCAGCATCGGGCCTCACCAATAATCTGGTGAGTATCAGCACAATGAAGTTGTTTTCATTTTCAGAAGCTGTTCCTCTATCAGCATTAGACGAGGGAGCGCGTAAAGCCTCTGCAACAGATATGTCATGTGAGATAAACTTTTCAATCAACGCCTGTTCATTTAGCAAGAGCCTCAGCTCGACCCATTGCCAATGGAATTTTGCAGGCTGCAGTGTGTCCAAAACATGCACAAGCTTGTCAAGAAGTTTCGAATTATTTTCAGAGCAACGTTCCTTAAGATCGACATGTCCAGAAAATGACCTCACTCCCTCATCTTGTGAAGGTATTTTGCACTCAATAAGTGCATTCAGAAAAAGCCTAGCGCGAAGAGGCATAATACCCATGTTTTTCAGCTGTGAATTATTATCATTCAGCTCCATGATGGCTGCCAACTCTGCATCACATGCATCAGCAACAGCAAGATCGTAAAACCCACGAGTGTCTCTAAAACAAGCATCGCGGAAGGGCAAATGATGTATCACGTCACCAACAGCTGAAGTCAGTGAAACATAAAGTTGATGGATGTCTTCCCGGTTGGCCAAATTGTTAAGAATGAACGACTTCCACGTTATAAATGCAAATATCGAGTACGCGGGAGGGAATACCAAACTGATTGGAAGGGTCCTTTGCATCCTAAACAATGACACCACAACCGGCTCACCAAGAAGCTCTGAAATAAGGCCATTACATAAGGTTCTGCAATTACCAATTAGAAGCCTGAACCAATGTACATAAGTTCCAACCGAGTTCTCCATTTTAACCACTCCAGGTAAGCGAGAGTTTCCATTAGCACTGGATATCGAGCTCCTAATAAACTGAATTACATCGAGTCCTTCTTTAACTCTTAAGACACTTACCACTCTCTCCAAACTGATGATTCCTTGTATAGTTGCCCCAACTATTAGAGCAGAGATAGCAGCAACAATTTTCGTGCTCTTTCCGGGACCCGGCCTTGCAGAACTGTTCAGAATCTCATTTGATGTATTCGAACTAGCATCAAAAGCAGCCATCTTTCCAGGAGCAAGCACTGCGGAAAGGGCAGAAGATGCCTCTGTCGCAAGAGCTATCTCAAATACACGGCTCTGACGCTCTCCAAGAGCATCCTTCAACGATGATAGGCATGTCACTAGAACCCTTATTATTCGACGAACCGTGTTGAAAGACCCCGTAAAATCAGGAACTTTAGTAACTGCAGGTCCTGCATTGGAAACAATAGCAGAAACAGCAGAAGACACCAAAGAAGGGTCCCCTTCTTGCGCGGCACCACCAGTCTGCCTAATACACTCCATTAATCCAACTATTATTTGTTGAGATATTTGGTATCCATCATCCCATTTCTCTAATGAAGTAATCTTAGATGCACCAGATGCGATCAGTTTCTTCTCCTTATTCATAAAATAGTGAGTGGCTTCATCTAAATGTTTTCGCACCAAGTCTCTCATGCTAACTCCGACTCTAGATAAAAGACTACCACTAATCTTTTGGCGGATAAAATCATCAATATCTTCGACTCCGTTGGGGATTCCAAGAGGAAATCCATACTCTCCATCCAGTGCTCGTCCAGATTCAAGTTCAGAAAGAAGTCTTTTATCACATGATATCTTGAATCCTTTTTCCCATTCAATGACACTTGGCAAGCTTCCATACTTCTTTAGCAAGTACCGAGTATAATGCAAAGACGACTGACTAGAAATCCTCCCAGTAGAAGAAGACATGACTAATGCACTTCGGTGCATGCACGCAGACAGAATTTGAGGAATTCGATCTGTCACTGAAAATATGTGCTCGTACCTGAAGAAAACAATTCAAAGGTCAAATACCGATATTAAAGCATGTCAGCTACGATATAATATGTGCCGAAAGCATGTAAGTTTAAAAAAATATCAAGCCATAAACTTTTGGAGCATACCGTCTAATTGATGACAGCAAACATGATTCTCCAACTTCACATATATGATTTTCCATGTTTCTTTGCATCAAAAGAACATTCCTCCCTGTATGTGTAGCCGGATTTACGCTACAAGGAACTTTGGGCAGCAGCCAAATCAGAAAATGGGTTGCGGAAACCAAATCATTGGACAGATCTAAAAGATAAAGTATGCATGATAGTTCATCTTCACCAAGCTTCCACCGCAAAGAATTCTTTTCATCTGCTGGATAAGGCCTGCTGCACTGATTAGCCTTCGTTTTCTTTTCCATCTCCTCAACAAACTGTCTCACAGTACTTATCAACCACGTTGTTAACGTCCTCTTTTCAATGAAGTTGAGTTTCTTCAAAACCTTTCCAATAGATACAATATCTCCACCCTGAATTGTTTTGGTTGTCTCTGTCGTCATAAGTACATCTCCTTCCAAACCTGACTTGTGATGAGGACAACTAACTCTGCAATCACACATATGGCTCGTCGAAGCTCCTTGGCTACCCTCGATTCGAGCAGATGCTAGTTGAGAAAGGCTTTGCATTTTACGTACACCTTTTTGCCTTACTCTTGTGGTCTGCTTCATTTGCTTAGCAGGTGGTTCAACATTGAACATATCTCCCGTTATGGTTCCCTTCTTTACCCACCAACTGTCCTCGTCATCGGAAAAACTCGGTGAGCCTAATTGCATATATGAACCTCTCTCATCACCCAACTTCTGCCTTTTAGCTTTCCTACATTCTTCACAACCAAGTGTCTCTTCTTCCTGATCCATTTTGTGAATGTTGTTGCCATTCAGTCCCACAAACTTTTTAAGATTTGTATTAGATTCACTACCCGCTGCATCTGCCGTAGTGGATGAGGATTGTGGGAACTGAAACAATGAAGTTATAGCAGCCTTCAAATCAGCCACCGAAGAATTGCTTTTCATGCTTATGCCACGAACTGAGATATCCCCTGATGGGAGAGGCTTCTGTTTTTTGATGGACTTTGAATGAAACTTCTGTTCAGGGGATATATTACTACTTTTACGTGGCTGATTACTAATAAGCCCACGAAGCACAAGACGCCGTTCACTCGAGTACACGTGTATCATCTCTTGTATCAGCAACTCATTGGCAGTTTGTGATTCCTCAAGAACACTGCGCACGAAAGATGCAGGAAGTTGCTTCAAAACTCTATGATGTCTCTTTCTCTTATCCTGCAAAGGCCCATCCGCGTTGGTATACCCACTCACTATCAGTTGCCTGACATACGCTGGAGGATAGAATACTCCAGACTTGGCAAGTTCTGTAAGAAGGAACTGCACATGTTTTGAACCTCCCTGAGCTTCGTGCTGATCAATCCAGCAAACAATAATATCATGCAAGGGACCAGGACTTTCAAATACATTTAAAATTTCAGTTGCTCCACTTTCTGGTCCCTTGCCAACATTACTCATGTCGGACCCCATGTCCGATAAAGCCTTATTTGAAGTATTAAACTGTCTTGCGAAGCCCCTAGCATAAAAACCTGATTCAGTAACGCCGTCTTTTTTACTTCGACTGGAATCTTGCACGAACTTCAGTCTCATCTTTAACAATCTCACAGCAATATACACATGACAATAATCCTTTCGACCAGTCAACTTGAGGTTAGGCAACCGTGCATTTCGGAAATCTCTAAATTCACAAGTAGCCCATTCACAAAGGAAAAACACAGAGCAAATAAATGACAAGCTTGCAGTATCAATCCACTTCAGAGACGATTGCAAGCATGGACTGACCTCCAACATCCAAGTTTGATCAGCGACTCCATCGTAACGATCTTCGAAGAGATATGTATACGCCCCTCTAATATCACCATGCAGGAGCGCTTTATCCAATGCCTGCACAGCTTTAGCAGCTCCATATCCTGGACATCCCGGGCTAGCAGCCTTGGCCAAACTATCTGACTGTGCCTGTATAGATGCAACAATGTGATTCAACGACGACCAATAATGAGAATCAAGCCTCCAGTCTTTGAAAGAGGCAGTTTCCGCCAAAATATTTTTCTTCTGTGCATCGTCATAAGGCCTTGGTAACAAGGCAACATCATTCGCCAACACCAACTGCGGCAACGGAAAACAGTCGAAGGCTACAAATGTCTCAGGAACAGCCATTATTAAATATCGGAGTAGCTCAGTAAAGGCATAAGTTGCATATGCTCTTCTAGAATTTTCAACATGGTCCGAACCAGCCAGCGAAGGCTCTTTCATAAAACGCAAGATAGCTCCAACAAGATTCCGGACATACGTTTGAGATAAGATAATGACCTCAATAAGGCTATAAATTATCGGCAGCATTAATTGAAAAGTCTCCACCCATTCCTTCCCCTGAAAGACATCAAACAACATATTAGTTCTATTCTAAAGGAACTCTAATTTTGTTAAGTCTGAGTATATTCTACAACCTCTGGTTGGCCGAGACACCAATCAATAATAAGAGAAGGAATCAAAAGCCCTTCTGAGTGATGCCATTGCAACAAGCGCACAACATATGACCATTTGAAGTGCAACGAAGGACCATTGTCGTCCACAGCTGATTGATCACCGTTGTGATGAGCTGGTGCAGAATATACCATAGCAGCTCTTTCCCTGCCATGTGAAGCCGAACGAGAACTGATTCTCGAGAAAAGTTCATCTAAAATTTGTTGTAAATAATCGAGGATGTCTTTAGTCCACAGTTCAGAACGGGATTGCTGAGTTTTGTCAGGAGTTCCAGATGAAGAGAATGCACCAGGACGTACCTGCCAAATACCAGTTTAGTATATTTTAAGTAAATGATGGCTATCTGTGTTTTGATAGAAATGTTGTGGAATACCTGATTAAGATAATTAACTTTAATAAACCAGGTTGCCCTTAGAATTGGAACATTGTTCTTGATAAGAACTTCAAATAATGCTTTTTTCCTGTAACCATGAGGAATTTGAGACGCCAACGTCCGTAATCTCTTATGAGGCTGGGACAAACCCTGTATTCACAGGTAAAACTAATGATTAGATCTGTTCATCAGTAAGAATTAATTAAGCCTGCAGCCACATTTATGTTTAAATTAAGATACATATATACATACCTCGATCCATCTCTTCCGGTAGTCCTCTGAGCACGGCTTTTGATCGGGAAAGATATCAGGCTTAGATAACAGAGACCCGGCAAGGGGAACGCCATACACTTGGCCTGCCTGTTAGAGCCAACAAAAAATTGTTTTTTGTTGATGAACCCTTGAAAAAAAATTCACGATAATTGACTTCCATGAATTAAAACTCCAATAAATAATATTCAATAACGTTTCATATTGCCTTAGTAACTTTGAAGCAGTAAGGAAAAATCTATCACCTTACGCTTTTGGGCTCGAGATTCATTTATGGCCCTTAAACGCTTTCTTATGGCCTGCAAGGACACAACATTAAATTTTACTCCATCTTTCGAGATGCTATAACAGACAGCTTTACTGACTATGTATGACCAAAATACCTCTTTACACTTCAGAATAACAGGCTTTGCAAAGGTTTGAACTTGAGATAATGAGATCTCTCGCGCCTCCTGGATCACCCAACAATTGATGCATGAATATAGTTTTCAAAATCATAACGGTTTCACGAATCAGCTGCACATGATCAAAATGCTTACCTCCAACCCCTCCACCATATCTCTGTATCCTGATTGTGCATATTCTCTGGTAAGAATTTCTTCAGGGCAATTTGGAGTTTGCGGGTTGTAGTCTGGTGGCCCAAGCCTGGAAGCGAAAAAACAACAACAGTGTAAAATTACATTGTATCCTTAGTGATTGCATATAAATATCCTAACAGTATTTGATGCAAAATTAAATAATTAGAAGACATATATATTACCTAGAATTTAGAGGGTCTTTATCACACTTCAACTTGTACGGGGTTATTTGGGATGTTCTCCTGCAGTGGAATAAACCATACATTAACAAACCACAAAGTTATTCTTATTTCTTATGTAGGATAAGAAATTAAGTATTTGTATTTATTTCTGAGGATAAATGAGTTCCACTCAAAAACTATAAAAGGGAAGCACATTTTATATTGAACCAGCAACGGACAGCTGCAGAGTAACAAGGTGCCATAAAGCAATATCGAGTGTGCATAACATTTGTCTGCATAGTAGCAAAATAGGAATATACAGACAACTACAAGAGATATTTAGTTGCAGATTATAAACAGTCCCGACAAAATATCGGGTACAAAAGATACAAGGCGGTAAGAATTTACTAACCTCGAGTTTAATTGAAAATTTGTTGAAACGGATGACGAATCAGTACGCACTGAATCTCTGATGGATGTACCACCAACAGTATTATTGTTCACCGCACTAGTAACACTGTGACCATGAAACCGTTGCATCTTTCCTAACTACTATCAGCATAATGCATCCACCATCAAGTCACCAATAAGGAAGAAGTAATAATCCGCCACTTCTTCTTTAGGGAAAAGCTCAACATTCACTGTTAGGATTCAGAGAAGCGGAAACTGCATGGGATTCGAATGTGAGATCTGATAGATTTGTCAAAGTCTATAAATTAACCTGCGGAGTCATTTCAGGAAATAACATGAGCACACGTGAAGTTATACGTCATCCGCAAAAACTAAATCGAGCTTGAGCGAAAACTAAATGTTTCCGGCCAAATCCTACCAATGCAAAGTAATGACTTAAACAAAAAATTTACATATTAGCCTAAAATCAAATCCCTGAATAAGAACAAACTAGGCATACATGGAGTACTCAATTTAACGAGCCGCAGATTCAAATCGCCAACGGAAACAGATCCAAGCCTTGTGCTTCCCAGTTACTGCAACAAACTATGATCCGCATTCAATGTATAAAACCCCAAATTCAGTTAAAAAAAAAAACCTACAACCCCCAAAAGCTCATTCCCACTTCAGCTACACATCCAATCCAACCACCAAATCCACGAACTAATCCCCAACCATCAAAATCAAACAAACACACAAAACATCAATCCAAATCACACAAACTTCTAAGACTACCTCAAAACCCTGAATTACCAATAAAAAAATTAGGGCTTTTACTGAGTTCAACAAGGGCAGTTGCACAACATCACATTCACGCATCCCCAAGCGGCAAGATCAAAACTTTAAGCATAAAACGAACCGGGGCCAGTAATATTCCGCTCCAAAATCGGATTTTGAATAACGCAGAATAGAACAAAAGCGATGTCGAGAAGTGTGAAATCTGTGAAATTGAATAAAAAAGCGACTCGATAGAAATCAAATCAAATCAAATGCGTTTAATACCTTTTTTAGAGGATTTAGGGTTTGTGGAAGCGAACCCAAATTGGGGGAGAGTTCGACAGGAGAGAGAGAGGGAGTTAGAGAGAGATGGCTCGTGAGAAAAAGGGTAGCTTTGACTCTATTTTAGACTTTTTAGTTTTAGTTTTGGCCGATGACGACGACGATGATGTCTCTTGTTTTTTAATTATTTAATTATTTTTTAATTAGACTTATGCTAGTTTTTGCCTTGTCTTTTGTTTTTTGTTTTTTAATTATTTTTTACAAGAAAAAACTAGCAATGGAGATTATCAGGGATGGGAAGAATAAGACAATATTGCCCTTGATGGTGTTGGGGGTTGTGATTTTGCGATGGGATGATGTGAAGGGTGTTTTGGGGATATAGGTGATTTAGTTTTAATGGGTGGGATTCTGGACACATAATTGGTAGTTTAATGCAAAAGATTAAAATTTGATATTTCCATGATGGGATGATGTTTAGCTCCCAGTGGATAGAAAATTGGAATTTCCAAAAAAAAAAAAACATATGCCATCATGTTCAATAAAAATGTGAAGAAAAAATGTTGAATAGTATGATCATATTATTTAGAATTAAGTAATATGCGATAACAACATCGGACGTCCGATTTAAAATTTTATATTATTCGTATATAGAGATACTAGTAGTGATCCCGTCGTTCCGACGAAAATTATTTCTCTGTTAAATTTTATTTTTAATTTTTAATTTAATTGGAATGGTTTAGTTAGGTGATATGGATTTAGTTAGATGTTGTTGGTAAATATATGAATTTAGTTAGATGTTGTTGGTAAATGTATGTTTTATTAGTTAAATATTCTTTTATATAGATAGATATTTACCCACTCGCATTTAACGGCGTAACTGTCCGGACAATGCTCATTGTGACATTTTGTTAATGTCACTTTTATAATAGTGGTGTTTGATAATTTCAGATTATAATGGTGGTTAAGTGTAAAATAATTATTTATAATAATGGTTTTGTATAATTTTACCCATAAAGTATACTGATTGATAATAAAAAAAATGAATAAACGAGAAGTGCACATTATGTATTAGTAAGATTTATTTAAAAAAATATGAATGGATGAAAAAATGGGATTGATTATATTTTTTGAGATAAATGTCAATGCAAATTTACCAATATATATTTCAATTGATTTATTATTAGTAAAAACATAAATAATGATGATCATCAGATTTGTCAAATGAATTGTACAGATGACTTCATACTTTTTACCTTATATGTTACTTTATATTGATCCATTTACCTCAATTTAATATAATTCCATTAAAATTGAAAGGCTTAATGAATTCGTAAAATTTTGATAAGAAAATATCGGTTATTAAATATATAATTCCATTAAAATTGAAAGGCTTAATGAATTCGTAAAATTTTGATATGAAAATATCGGTTATTAAATGTCCTATTGGTCCAATAATAACTTCAAATGGGCGAGCTTTAATGTCACGAGTAGAGGTACAGAGAGTGCCAACCCTTAGAGTCAGGCCGAGGGGCAAAAAAAAACACTTAGGCCCAGTTTATAAACTCACTTTGAAAAAAGTTTTGAATTTATTTTGAAATCGTTTTGAGTTTTACTTTTGAATAACTTTTTAACTTAAATATAAACTCAATATAAATTCAAAACTAAACTCAAAACTTTATTTTGATCCTTATAAACAAGCTTTAATGTGATGATGGTATGGTCGCAACGGCATAACATTTATCCGCAAAAATGAGCGACAGCTGCAGGCATTGTTCTTACTCAAGGTGAACGCAATGCCTTTCATTCCATCGATCGGGCTTTGTACACCATCCTATTAATGAACTTGTGGCGCGATCCGATCGATAGCTTGCACATTGTAGCACTGTTGCTCTGGCTAGAGCGAGTTGGCTACAAAAATGCGGTTTACAAAGTTCTCCAGCTTCCCATCATCCTTATATAAATGAAATTGCTGATGAAGCCATTTTATGCCTTCAGTACATTAACAAGTTCATCGTCAGATATCTCTTCCGGCATCGACATGATCCCTTTGCTCCATGCCATTTTGGAAAAAGACATTTCATTGCAATTTTTCCAAATCAATAAAATTTCTGCTTTACAGAAGGCGTCACGCTAGTCCTTAACGATGTTTGCATGAAGGTTCTTTCTGATATTGCGATCGATCTCCGATCATTCTTTCAGCACAACAATGAAATGTCTAGAGCTCCTGCCGTTAGGTCGCTTATTCGTCAGCCACCGGGCACAGGCTCCGGCCCCTGAGGTTCATCTGGGTGAACTTGAATCTACCAGTGTTGTGTGGGTTGTTATTACTCTGACAAAAAGGGTACAAGTCTTTTGAGTCATTGGAGAAAAAAAATGCGACTCACGTTACGCTGCAAATTCTTTTGTGTGATTTCATTGTTAATTTTTTTAATTGAAACCATGTCTAAGCTGTCAGTCATACAGTTTTTTAAAATATGTAATATGTAATGATACCCAAAATTAGTTAATACAAAGAATATAGTAAATCAAGACACCTTCATTTGTATCCGTCGAAATGGTTAGAATTCGATAAATTCAGATTTATCAATTTAGTAAACTTAAAATTATCATTTTGATTACTGAATCAAATATGATTAGATATAAATATAATTAAAAGTATTTTATATTTAAATTTATTCTTATAAGATAAATTGTACAATAAACATCTGACGGTTGAGATTGTGACACTATGATCGGTGTGGTTTCTAATTATAAATAATCCATTATTTAATTTGCAAAAACAAATTCCTAAGAAAATGGCTTATCGGTTGGGGCTTGTGACACATCGCCAACCACCTCCTCCGACATCATTTCAAGCTGTTCTTACTTCCCTTTTCCATCCTCTGCCCTCCAAATCCGTCGCAGTCAAAACCACCACTCGTTCCCTTAATCGCCGACTAGTTTTGGGAATTGGGGTGGCGTATTTGACTCAGCTGGTGAGTCTGACTATGAGCGGCAGAAGTGTTCCTGCGGGGTTCAAGTCGTTTGTGGCCTCCGCAGCTC
>JAWWMW010132616.1:0-19111 GCA_035048345.1 Echeveria elegans
TAGAGAATACTACACATACAATTCTATTAAGCATTTCGTCAAACACGTAATATGCATCGTACTAGTATGGATTAAAATACATGTTATGAAATCTGAATTTACTCATGAAAAAATATATTAATTTACCCAAACACCCAATAATACTTATGAAGTATGTTGAATATGTTATAAGAAAATATAGAATAATATTGATTTGATTTTAATGCAGGACTGACGTGTTAAAGCAATATAACTCTCACCCTCCGGCTCCACTGAGTTATATGCTTAGAAACAAATTAAATGACGATACAATTCTCACGCTTTCGGTTTGTTGAATTGTTAGCGTGGAACTCAAATCCCTTAGCATCAATCTCTCAGTCTACTTGCAAAGTTTATTGAATCTGCTTTAAGTTAGTCTTCGACCTCATAAAATTGCCTCTCTCGCGCACAACAACACTTGATTCCTAAGAAAATATAACCTCTTACAATACTAGCTTTTGCCCTTCTCGGTGCAATACTAGCCTGAGTTCATCCATTAGGATTGTTCCCCGATTTATAGTACTCATGCGGTTGTGTCAAGCGTTTGTCAAGACACTTTATCATAAAACACACAAGCTTAGGATAAATATATTTATTTTCAACACAAATTATTTCCTAAAAATGTATGTAAACATATAAAAACACTCATGAGTCCCATTGGATTTTGTCATGAGGTTAGAACAAATTACATGATTAAACTAAAAAGTAAAATAGATAGATGTAGAAATGCTCGAAACTTCGTGATCGGGCTGGGGTGGTTGAGCAGCTTGGAGCGGTTGAGCAGCTCCATGTGAGGGGGAGCTCCTATGATTTTAGTGCCCTTTGGCTTGTGGAAGATTCTTTAAAAAAGGTGTGAAACCCTCCTTTTATAGAGTTTGAAGAGACTCCTTTTTCATGATCTTTAAGGCTCACAATGACAACATGATGTTGACATAATGTGCTTATTGTGTTCTCATGCCTCCTCATATCTTTAAGCTTATCCTTTGAACATTATGGTGAATAACCCTTTTGATTTTATTCCATGCAGGATTTCTTGGACCATCACGATCAGCTCGATCAAATTGATTGAATCTGACCAATTAGTACAGTCAACATAAATCATCTCGGTTGCATGCTTTAAACCTGAATCACTTCTTGTGGTCAACATAAAAGTTGTAGTCCTTTGAGTAAAATTTCCAATTCATTTTATTTCGTCTCAATCGGATACTAAATTACCTTGTGAAAGCTTTTGAAGCTCAAAAGGTCAAAACTGCCATTTTTGGTTGAGTACCGCTGGTTTGCTCGAACGAGCTGAAGTGGCTGCTCAGTCGAACGACCCCTCTCTGGAAATTTGGTCAACCTTGCTCGGTCAAGCAACAACACCTGGTCAATTTTTTTGTTTTTCCAGATCGGGCAACTTTTCTGCTCGGGCTACTTAACTTAGCCAAAATCCTTGCATTTTTGCTCGAGTTGATGCCATTTTTGCTATATTTTGCTCCAAGCTTCTCCAAGTAATGGAAATCATATTTTAACCATGAAATAGCAATATGAGTGTAGAATTCGACCTATTTCATAAGATAAAAATGAATAATATAGGCAAATAGGTGTCCAAATAATAGACTATTTTGACACGGATCAAACACCCCACACATAAAGCTTGTTTGTCTCGAACAATCTAACTCTAAACATAATAAAAATAATAAATCTTCTCTTAACTCACTGTCATAGGAATTAACAAATGAATTTTGCGCATGCATCAAGTCTTTAAACCCCTAGGCTACCATAGCGGACGAGTTATTGTTTCGTGAGAGTTTTCAGAAAAAAGAATACTCACAAATTCTAAAATGCAATTCATCCATTTATACATTTAATCTTTTCTAATAGTTTCCTGAGTAAATCATTCCATGTTACCACATTCAGGCACATCAAAAGCATTGCTAATCATTCGTGTTATGAAAAACTTCAAAAATCACTCAAATCATAGTAGTCGTAAATTTCTCATAAAATGAATACCAAGAACTTACTTTTGCTCGACCCAAATCTCCATTCGACATTCAAACTGAGAATCATGAAGCTAAGTGCAAAGTTTTGAAAGAAAAACTTATCAAACTTGTCCACTATGCTAGCTAGGGCTAGTTCATAAGCTTAGGTTTTGAACTCATATTCAAGCATTAGACTAAATGGCGTAATCCATAAGAGTAGATGAGTTCCGATATTTGGAAAATAAGATTTTTAATTTTCTTCCATAGACCCCATCATGCCTCCGTATACAAATACAAGGATCATCCCTTAACATTTCTCAATGTTTAGCATTCAGAGCTTCACCCGAGTCACAAAATAAACAAGGCATGATGACAAGGACTTAAGTGATGGGCAAGAGATTTTTTTCTTTTAATTTTTCAAGTTGAAACAGTTGCTTTCAAGGGGGAAATAATATAGATGCTCGAACAAATTATATACATATTTCTTTTCTAACCCTCGACAACTGTTCAACGATAATAACTTTTTTCTCTTCTATTTTGTTATTCTCTTTTCCTTCTTTTTGTTCATTTGAACATCCCACACTTAAGCCTTGTCAAGTGTTTAATAATACTACTCGAGTGTCACCAAAAATGCACCATCGACAATGTTAAAGTCACCTAATAGCAATCAAAAAATTCCATGAAATACTAAATAAGATATTTTCAAAATTTTCTTTGCACAACTTTTAGCAAAACTTTACTTTTCAAAGATGGAAATAAAATTTTGAAAATGGACCGAGCGAAGCTAAGCAAAGTATCAAATCATTCGAAATAAATTTTCTATGAAGAAAACATTTCAAATCGAATCTTTCAACACATGACTTTCATAGCATATAACTTTTTAATATATGTGCTTGACTAAATTTAGTCATGTTCAGTAAATATTTCAACGTGTTTTCAATAAACCATGGTAAGATGAATGCATTTTCCTTGTTTTGTTTCACTTGTTGAATAATCCTAGTATGCAAAAAAATCATACTCATGTACACTACCCTTCAATAACCCAAACTTAAAATTTGCCTAGTCCCTAAACAATTACAATAAATAATAAAAAGAGGGTTTAAAAGGACTTCTCTAGTTTGGTGATTCAATCCAACTTCATGCGCTTCCTTGCCATTGTTATCTTTAATCTGCTTAAAATCCATAAATCTGTTCAAACGCATCAAACAGACTGTTAGTAATAAAGGTGCACATAGTATAATTTCAGAGAAGTTGAATAAATAGGAATCAAACTAAGTCTAAAAACCATTCCCCAGCAACGACGCCATTTGACGTGGCGTAAATACAGCGGTGTTCACGCAAGTCAAAGAATTTATAAAACTAGGGTGACCTAGTATCATACTCAAGGAAATGGTGGAGACAAAGGTATGCTAACTATTTACTCGAGATAATTTAAAAGAAATAAGGGGTTATATTGGTTTTGTTTAGAAAAACAAATGTTAGTATACTATCTAAATTAGATGACTGGAATCTAACTTTACCAATAATCATGAATTATGTTGAACATGTCATAAGATGATGTCGAGCACATTCATATTGATGTTTATGTAAAACTTAGCGAAGTTGTTGAACTATAACGTAAAAACTTTCATGGACGATACAAATCCCAACCTTTCGATATTTTGAATAAATACCGTAAAACTCAACTAGATTAGCTTCAATCCTCGTGGTGCTTCCCCTAGTTTTCGTTTTATTAAAGCTAAGTTATTAATTCTCAATCTAGTATCCTTGCCGCTCTCACTTTGCTTATATACTCGATGTTATAGTTGTTTTAATCCCTAAATTGGACAAGGTTCATCTCTCGATCCATCCCTAGAGAATACTACACATACAATTCTATTAAGCATTTCGTCAAACACGTAATATGCATCGTACTAGTATGGATTAAAACACATGTTATCAAATCTGAATTTACTCATGAAAATATATATTAACTTATCGAACACCCAATAATACTCATGAAGTATGTTGAATATGTTATAAGAAAATGTACAATAATATTTATTTAATTTTAATGTAGGACTGACTTGTTAAAGCAATATAACTCTCACCCTCTGGCTCCATTGAGTTATATGCTTAGAAATAAATTAAATGACGATACAATTCTCACCCTTTCAGTCTGTTGAATTGTTAGCGTGGAACTCAAATCCCTTAACATCAACCTCTCAGTCTACTTGCGAAGTTTATTGAATATGCTTTAAGCTAGTCTTCGACCTCATGAAATTGCTGCTCTCGCGCACAACAACACTTGGTTCTTAAGAAAATTTAACTTCGTACATTGCTAGCTTTTGCCCTTCTCGGTGCAATACTAGACTGAATTCATCCATTAGGATTCTTCTATGAGTTATAGTACTCATGCGGTTGTATCAAGCATTTGTCAAGACACTTAATCATAAAACACACAAGCGCATGATAAATATTTTTATTTTCAACTCAAATTATTTCCTAAGAATGTATTTAAATATATCTACACACTCATTGAGTACAAAAGATCCATTGGATTATGTCGGGAGGTTAGAACAAATTACATGATTAAACTAAAAAGTAAACTAGTAGATGTAGAAATGCTCGAAACTTTGTGGTCAGGCTGGGGTGGTCAAGCAGCTTGGAGCGGTCGAACAACTCCCTATGAGGGGGAGCTGCTCTTCCCTTTGGCTTGTGGAAGAATTTTTTGAAGCCGAGTGAAATCCTCCTTTTATAGAGTTTCAAGAGACTCTCCATTTCCATCATCTTTAAGACTCACAATGAAAACATGATGTTGACATAGTGTGCTCATTGTGTTCCCATGCTTCTTCATGTCTTCAAGCTTATCCTTTTATCATAATGGTGAAGAACTCTTTTGATTTTATTTCATGCATGATATTTTGGACTGACACGATCAACTCGATCCATTTGACTGAATCTGCCCGATTGGTACGTTCAACAGAAATCATCTCGGTTGAATGCTATAAATCATAATCACTCCTTGTGGTCAATATAAAAGTTGTAGGTCTTTGAGTCAGCTTTCTAACACATTTGATTTCATCTCAATCAGATACCGGATGTACCCTGTGAAAGCTTTCGAAGCTCAAAAGGTCCAAACTGATATTTTGGAATGAGTACTGCTGGTCTCAATGTCGTGAAAACTGAACCGATGACCGACTCGATAGGGTCATGGGGTCACGGGTTCATGGGTTCAACCGGGTCGAACCGGGAGTCGATGCATGAGTTGACTCGAAATTTTAAATATTTTTAAATAATTAATATTTTTAAATAATTATGATATATTTTTGTATACATCTATATTTAATACAAATAATATAAATTATATGTGAATTATTTATTAGAAACAATATCATAGAGTTAATGACATGGATTGTGCATGGATTGTTATTGGCAAAGTCAACACAATGTAAGGGTGATTTTAGAAAAGGTCGACATATCCTTACAAATTGAGTGTTATACGAATGGTTTCCATTAATTAACCCTATAACATTATAATAGATGATTGCTTCGATCATAGATTAGGTTTCCAACCAATTAACCTTTACCACTAACTCTGAACCCTTCAGACATCGTTAACCAAGTTTCCTCTTATACTTTTGTGCATTTCTTATTGCTGTCGTGGCTTGCAATAAAACAACAATCAACATGCATATTATGTGCCAATTCCAGAATTTTCAAAATAATGTCTGCACTTGGCAATAGCATTGCAAATTCTCCCAATAAAACTGGAATGAAACACGTCTAAATTTTTCAATCATGCTTTCCATAAGCCTATTTAAACCTCAAAGTAAAGATGTGCGCTTTAATGTACACTAAGAAGTTTGGATATAGCGATCCAGTTCCGCTCTATAATAATCTGAAACTTTCCTCGCCCTCTGTTTAGTTGCAAAAAAATAAAAAAGTATGTGGAATTGAAATTTTGAAGATATAACGTTCTTTTACGCCTGTTTAGATCACGGAGAAGTAGGAGAAAGAAAATGAAATAGAAAGTCAATCAAAAAGTAAATTTTCGTTGGTGAACAGTTTACACGAGATTTTTTTTTTTTGTTAAATTTTCATTTTCCCTTGAAAAATCAAACACACTATTTCATTTTCATTTATAATTTTCTTTCCATCCACCAACTTTCCATGAAATAAACGAGTGTTATCATCCGTTTGGTTGCAAGAAGATTTAGTGAACAGAAAGTAGATGGAAAAATTTAATGAGAAATGACTTCTCTTGAAAAATGAGAAAAAAGTTTGTGTTGTGTTGTATTGTTTTCTTTGATTTATGTTTTCTTGAACAATCAAACACACTACTTTATTTTTCTGTAATTTTTCTTTCCAAGCATCTGTTTTTCCTACAACCAAACAAAGCATTATAAAATTCAGAGAAAAAGTTGGCATTATTTTCTTGGATTTGTTACCTTTTCTTGAACAACCAAACCCACTATTCTATTTTTCTCTATTTTTTTCCAACCATTTTTCCAAAGCCAAATAGAACCTTAGTGATTTTCCCTTAATGGAATCGCATAAGGTAATAAATAATAAATTTTTATTGCAAATAATGTTGTGTTTGTTCATAACTAATACTTACTTTACTAAAGCTGAACTTAATGGAGAGACAAAAACTTAAAATTACGACCCTCTGTAACGTGCGTTTTTTAAGTGTTCAATTGACTATATTTATTCACTTAACTGGTACAGACATTAGAAGAGTTCAAGTCTATCTAAAGTAACTTCAGGTTGACTCACATGATGATATATGCAAATGACTCCATTTCTGGGACTGCCCCTCAGCAATATAAAAATCAGATCATCGACTATATATTATAGAGTACCCGCTTGGAACGCAATGATAACGTGGGCATATGCAATAACGGAAAAGAAGTTACCAGGATCACCAAGAGAAGAATGGTGTGCCATTAGTGATGAAGATGCTCACCAACATTGGTCTTGTGGAAGATGTGCATGGGAGTGGCTGTGCCTCCCATCTCTATTCATCATCATCATTGATGATACATCCAACTCTGGTCAAGGAAAGAGCAGCTTCAGTCGGAAAGCATCCATTGATTCCATTCCATTCAAGTAGTAACATCAAAGAACACTACACCAAACTGCGGCGTTAGCGACCACGACACTATAGTCGCTGTTTTGCGATCACGTGGCCGCATATTATTTAATGGACGCTATGTTTGGTGCCAAAATTTTCCGGAAAATTTTACCGTCTCATTTGCGACCACGTGGTCGCTGATGTTGGCGGTAAAAGTTTGCGCCGTTAGTTTGCGACCACGTGGTCGGTATTTTATTTATTTTAACATTTCATCTTAATGTATATTAATTTTCATAAATATATAATAATTTGCTATTGACATTTACGATCACGTGGTCGCTAACGACGAGTAGAAAAATGACAGAATTGAAATTTGGCTGAGTAATGATTTATTATTGAGCTTTTGCGACTACGTGGTCGCTAACGACGAACAAAAATTTGCCTGAATCGAGACTTTGGCTATGTAATAATTTTCTATTAAGCACTTGCGGCCACATGGTCGCTAAGTTGCATAATTTTGTAAAAATTTTTATTGATCACCATGGTTTACATCTTTCTCACACATACTTTCATCATTGATGGTAACGGTAAATTCTAAATTACCATAATATTTGAAAAATAAAAAATTTGGCTCTTCCACATTATTGTCTTTTTGAAACCCCTTCCACCCATTTGTAAAATATAAATCTTCACCCTCCATAGACAAAATAACCCTCCTAGTTTTGCCGCTTGGATCGGTCAACCTGCCGAAACCGGATGTTTTCGTACCAAGAAAGGGAATGAAGTCACGTGGTATCAGCTAAAAAAAATAAAACAGTTAAATATCATATACTCAGAAATACTTATTATAAATGTAGAAAACTAGTTGCACTCTTGTCGTCCCGACGGGAATTTTTCTGTGTATTCATTCGATTTAATTAAACTTTATAACGTTTTTCGCTCCATTTATAATTTATAATTTTCAATTTTCAATTTTTAAAATTTCAAATTTCAATTCTTAATTTTATAATTTTTATAATTCTTAATTTTATATATTTTTTTGAAATCCACCTGATCAAATACGGTCAAATACAGTCAAATACTGATGAATAGTGATGGATGACATGTAGTGTAAATAAGGAGCGTGGGAAGGGGCATTTTTGTCAATGTCTTATTGCAATGAGTCTTTAGTAAGAAAAATAAGGAAATTATTGAGGGAATGTAGGTGGTTGGTAAATGGTTGATGGTGGTATTCTTTTATATATATATAGATAAACTTACCATTTTTTCAGAACTGTGTTGTGCAATATAGACCTTGAAAAACTCCAGAAGATTATCTATATTAGCTATATCTCTAATTTTGGCACTCGAAAGTTATAATATAATGTATATCGAAGGCTGATATATATAGACTGATCATTAACGACCACGTGGTCGCTACCTTTGCTACCACCGACTTTTTTGCGACCACCTGGTCGCCAACAATTGGAGAAAAAAATTTACATTTCGCAAAAATTTCAGCTCTATAACATTTCTGTGCACTATTTGCGACCACGTGGTCGCATATGTAATTTAATATATTTTTAAAAAATACAGTTTGCGACCACGTGGTCGCAAATTAGGGACCACGTGGTCGCTAGTCCCTTATAAGATTTTGGAGTTTTTTCTTGTTTTGAGCATTTTAATATTTGAATCATTCTTTGAACCCAACACATAAATCGTAGCATTTTGAAGGACCTTTACTATATATTTTGTTTCGTCTTTATCGGATCAGCGATGCATATCTATAAGCATTTATTGTGTTGATCAACATGTGTCATATTTTACAAGATTTTTAACGTGTGCTTCGTATGCTTCTAAATGAAGCGTCGTTGATCCGATAAAGACGAAACAAAATCTGTAGTAAAGGTACTTCAAAATGCTACTATTTATGTGTTGGGTCCAAAGAATGATTCAAATAATAAAAGGCTCAAAACGAGAAAAAACTCCAAAATCTTATAAGGGACTAGCGACCACGTGGTCGCAATTTAGCTTCCACCGACAGTGTAGCGACCATGTGGTCGCAATTTAGCTTCCACCGACAGTGTAGCGACCACGTGGTCGCAATTTAGCATATTTCTGACACATATTCCGACACATTACCATCCAACTGGTCGCAAAAGTGTCCTTTATTTAGTTCCACGTATTCCGGTCTCGCAAACGTTTATTTATTTTCAACACTTAGCTAAATTTGCGAGACCGGAACGTTTTCTATGAGCCATTTGCGACCACGTGGTCGCAAATGTTTATTTATTTTTGACACTTAGCCAAATTTGCGAAACCGGACCGTTTTCTATGAGCCATTTGCGACCATGTGGTCACAAATGTTTATTTATTTTTGACACTTAGCCAAATTTGCGAAACCGGAACGTTTTCTATGAGCCATTTGCGACCATGTGGTCACAAATGTTTATTTATTTTCAACACTTAGCCAAATTTGCGAGACCGGAACGTTTTCTATGAGCCATTTGCGCCACGTCGTCGCAAATGTTTATTTATTTTCGACACTTAGCCAAATTTGCGAAATCGGAACGTTTTCTATGAGCCATTTGCGTCACGTGGTCACAAATGTTTATTTATTTTCGACACTTAGCCAAATTTGTGAAACCAGAACGTTTTCTATGAGCCATTTGAGACCACGTGGTCGCAAATGTTTATTTATTTTCAACACTTTATTAAAAGAGACATTATCGACCAAGCGGTAATAAAAATTTATTAAAAGATATATACATTTCAGTTACAAAGTAATCATCCTAATGAAATATTAAATTAATCAATTACATATTGCAACTATAATTCATCTTCTTCGGTGTCTTCCGAAGTTTCAGGCTCCGCCTCCTCTGAACTTTATTTCTCTCCATTGTCTTCTAATTCAGATTCATATACTGGGTCGATCGGATCATGTAAGGGACCTAGTGTGCCAACATCTGCTAGTGGATAATCGATAGTTCTTATGACAGCGGTGGATTCTTGTTGGAACGGTTTTGGAACTATTATACGCTGATCTGTACTTTCACCACCCTCTTCGGACCATACACGAGATTTTAATTTACAGACTCCAAACCAATCACCATCTTGTCGCCTTGTCTTCGGATATTCAACGAAATACACTTGAGATGTCTGCTGTGCGAATATGTAACAATCCTTGATTACGTCGGTTGACGTCCATTATCTTCATCCGAGGATGCACGAGAGTTCCTCCCCTATTATGTGTATCAAACCATGGGAAACTAAATATTACATCCCGCTTCACCGTAGGAGATACATAGTTAAGCTGAATAATTTCATCTAGCACTCCGTAGTATTCCTCTTCACCGGTGCCGAAAGTTTGTCCCAATACACAAATACCGCTGCATTCCGTGGCTCTCGTTGACGAATGATCCTTTGTGTGCAACCGATACCCGTTGACGACATATCCAGGAAATGTTCTAACAACTCTACCAGGGCCGCGTGCCAAAGTCCAGAGGTTATGCTCAATAGGTTGTTCAGACTCATTGGCCTGCACATTAAAATTTAAATTAATAGAAAGTAACACGATTGATATATGTATTTAACATATATCCATGTATTATACATTACTTACATATTGGTAAAACCAATGATGAAAATGTGATTCTAATATACGTTGTTCGACGCTTTCCGTAATACCAGGATTCGCCCCTCGCACCATGTGTTCAAGGAAATAGTTGATCAGAATCAACAAATAAGTTAATTATGAGAAATTATTTATTATACTTGTTTAATAAAATGAATATATTAACAAATAAAAAATTCTTACTCAACAAAGGGTTGAACTTCTTCACAGTTGAGTAGGACATAAGTTTGTATGACATGGTACTCATCATCCGTAAGTTGTCTGCGCTTGGCTCTACCCAAAGTACAACCTCGACATGTTAAAATGGACAGATCATCTGGATCTACACCCTCATCAAGCCCATCATCTACATTTCGGCCTTGTTGGGACATCTGGTTATTCGCAACATGTGTGTCGAAATAATATCCGGAGAAGGTCGAGGTCTCTTTGACTATGTATGCACTGCAAATGGACCCTTCCACTCACGCTTTATTTCCAACGGTCTTCTTCAATCTTCCAAGGAATCTATATGTGAGAATTGTCATCAATAATTAATAATTGAATAAATAAATTAATTAAATTGATTCAAATTGAGACAGTAAAATACCTCTCGAATGGATACATCCATCTGTACTGTACAGAACCACAAATTAATACCTCATAACCCAAATGGATAGGCAAATGCTCCATTGAGTCAAACAACGAAGGCGGGAAAATTCGCTCCAATACTTGTTCTCTAAGAACAACGATGCCTCATAACCACGTGGTCGCAAATGTTATTATATTTTTATGAAAAATAAATATACATTAAAATGAAATGATAAAATAAATACAAAAAACCCTTACCGACCACGTGGTCGCTAATAAACGGCGCGAAATTTTAGGCGCCAACATCAGAGACCACGTGGTCGCTATTGAACGGCGCCAAATTTTTAGCGCCAACATTTGCGACCACGTGGTCGCGAAGTGGACGTTAAAAAATTTCGGGTAATTTTTGCACTAAATTAGCGTCCAGAATATTATCTGCATCCAAGTAGTCGCAAAGTAGCAACTATGTTGGTGTGGTCGCTAAGTGATGGTCGCTAATATGGCAGTTTGATGTAGTGCTAAATGTTTTAATAAGGGGTGTTAATGTCTAAATTGCGTGAATAACGGGTGTTAAAAACAAATTTACTCTTGATATAACTAGCTTGAATCTTCATGTTATTTTGCGATAAGAGTTCTATTCACGTTTGCGCGGTGTAGAACGAGTTTAGAAACCGTATGCACGTTACCTTTGCCAGCATGTATTAGAGTTATGAGATGATATAAATTGTATGATTTTATATCGATGATAAACAGTAAGTTATAGGTAGTCATCTTTAATCGTGTCTGCTCATCTTATTGATAACATCTATGCGTTTTTGTTTTACTTCGTGCTTATAAAACTCTCACAAAACCCTCAGTCTTGTTGTTTATAGGAAACACAATTCACTAGCCAATTCCTCTTGGGAACGACCCTGATTGTCGTTGCACTAGTAGCCAGTAGGAAATAAATATAATTTAGCACGTACGACAATGCATGTCAATAGTCTCCAGTTATCTGTTATTCATCACAGTTTGGGTGACATTCACTTCGAATTTAAACTATTGGTCAAAACCCGACTTATCAACCACACATGCAAAAGGGAGTAAGGCTTTTGAAGGGAATGAATTTGCAACTAAAAGTCCATCATAGACTTGATGGACAGAAATTCAAATGAGATTTCAAGGTGAATTAACATCGTAAGCTTCAAGACTCGGTGAGGAGAGATGCAGGGGACTTCTCACAAAAATATTCTACTCGAGCACTTTGTGTGTCTTGCCAAGACGTTAAACTAGATCTTCGAGGGAAGTAAAACCATCAGTGAATTACTCTATTTTAATTTTATTTGATATGCATTTGAATGAGAAGTGATGTTTTCAAATTAAGTGTGGAGTCTCCAACTCCATTTTGTTTGAAACTTTACATTCTCCTATTTTCTTTATTTTGAAACTATTGTGCATGTTCTTTGATTTAAATTTTAGAATACGTTTGTCACCTATTTATGATAACAGCTAACCACTAATAACATGTCATGAACTAGTTTTGTAGTTGGTCATTTGTGAGAATTAAAGGTCTTTTTTATCATATAAAGGAAGAAGGGAAAGGGAAAATAAGGCATGCGCTACACGAATTTAGGGAAGTATCTATCCTCTACTCTTTATTTTTAACGTATAATTTTATTTTAAGTGTGGAGTGTAGCAATTGATTTTTCAAATGCAATCACATACACTCTCATAAAATTAGACATTTACTTTGCATGCTAGGACACTTAGTCAATTAAAAATAGTTTTAAATGATTGATTTGAATTTTTGAATTTGAAAATAAAATTGATGATGGATATTTTTCCAAATCAAAAAGTGGAAATATGTTTTTTTATAATAGGAAAGATTATGTTACTTCCAGTAGTATCTTTAGTTTTTTATCTATATTACTTCATGCATTCTGAATTATTTAAACTTAGAAAAATCGTTAGAAATCAATTATAAATAAATAAATAATTTACAATCACTTGGTTATTTCTTGTTCTTGACATTGTTCGCAAAATATATAAACTGGAGATATCGCCAAAATTTAAGTGTGGAGTGGGAGAGAAAAGTTTTTGAAAAAAAGAAGAAAAATAAAATAAAATTTGATATCAAGTACTGAGGACTAGGGAGGTAAGTCCCGTCCTTGAAAGTACTTGGTCGAACGAAAAGAGCACCAGCCAAAATACGGCAAACTCAATTTTTTTGGAAAAAGGTAAGAAAGTTCAGGGCAAAAGCCAGAGTAAGGCATGCATATCCCAAAAAATGAATGAAATGAGAGAAAGAGAGAAAATAAAACATGCCCACTTAAACTGGTAATATTTTCAAAAATATTTTTATGCAAACATGTTATATGTCATGAAATAGAAGTATGTGTCTTGTATTTATACGGAGAATTGTCTATGGTTTTCGAGCTAAAATTTGAGCTTTACCGGATTCCTCTTTCCTTATGGTTTAGGACTAAACGTCTTAAAGCTTGAAAACGAATTTGTCGTCTCGTTAGCTTGTGAACTATCCAACCATGATAGCATAAGCGAGCGATTGACAATTCTATACATATTTTTCGAAGGTTTTAATTATCTTTAAGAAGCATGAGGGGAAAGTATATAATTATAAGAATATATACTCTTGGAATTACTTTTCTTTCTGACTGTATTCTTACGAGTTATAGATTAGTCATTATTATAGGAAAGATTTTCTTGAATTGTTCAAATGAAAGAATTCAATCATAACTCAGGACCTTATTGACATAATTTTCACCCAAATACTAGCATGATACAGATTTGTAGGTTTTCTCATAACTGAAAACCTTCACGAGACTATAACTCGTCCACTAGGGTATCCTAGGGCTTTAAAGCCTTAATACATATGCTAAATGCATGTGCACTATTCTGCGGTAGTGATTCTTATATTAGGTTAGGTTTAGTTTAAGATTTTGTTTCATAAATTTTATATTTGTTTGCTCGGGACGAACAAACTTTTAAGTGTAGAATATTTTGATGAACCAAAATATTACCACTTTTTAGATTATATTTCTTATGGGTTCGGTCATGTTTTAGTATGTTTTAGGCAATAATATATCTTTTCGACCTCTTTGTAGGCCTAAAATCATGTTTATCAAGTTTCCAGACCAAAATAAGGAAAGATGCAGAAACAAGGCTATTCGAGAGCAAAATGGTTAGAAAATGGCAAAGATTGGACAAGATGGCTGGAGATGGGAAACATGAGCGTGTAGCTGCTGCGTCACGCCCTACACGCACGTGACCAGCAAGCGTTTGTCCTCGAGGTCACTGATCGGTGTAAAATATGACTATTATTTACGCATATTTTCACATATTCTCTTCGCACTTATCATATGAAATTGGTCGTATTTTACGCTCACGTTGTTGTTTCAGGTCCAAATACACTTTATTATTTTAGGAGGCAAAAAGCAATACGTAGCGAAAACACCAAAAGTCGTTTTAAAGCAAACCAGTACATCAAGCATAACATGTGATTTTTTACCGTCTCCAAATGCTTTCAAATCCAAACGAGTCATTCTTAAGTGCTAAAAAATCATACTCGTGGTCATGAGAATGTGATACGACATAGTCGCATCGTTCGCTACAGCGAAAGTCATTTTAAAGCAAACCGGTACATCAAGCATAACACGCGATTTTTTACAGTCTTCAAATACTTTCTGATCCACATGAGTCATTCTTGAGTGCTAAAAAATCATACTCATGGTCATTTGAATGTGATACAACATAGTCGCATCGTCCGCTATACCAAAAGTCATTTTAAAGCAAACCGGTACATCAAGCATAACACTTGATTTTTTACCGTCTCCAAATGCTTTCAAATCTACATGAGTCATTCTTGAGTACTAAAAAATCATATTGGAGGTCGTTAGAATGTGATACAACATAGTCGTGTCTTCCGCTACACCGAAAGTCGTTTTAAAGCAAACCTGTACATCAAGCATAATCGTGAAAAAAAAACCTAGCAAAGCGGCGCTGCTTGGCGATTTGAGTTTTTTGACGGCGCTGGCCGCCCGTTTGCATCTCTTCTTGGGCTGCGATGGTGTTGTCGCAGGCGCCGGCCTTCACCTTAGTCACTGCTATCGAACCAAAACCGCCGGAACCCTTAACCGGTGATAAGATCTCCTTTGCGGCGAAGTTATCGAAACCGACGCTGAAACAACGGTTTCACTCGATCTTGCTTCCTAATCGGCAGTATGGATACCTGGAAGGAAAACCACGAATCTCATTCTCATCAACGGAGCTTGACGCAGGTGCAAAGGTGTATCAATACTCCCTGATCGCGAAGTTTACGGTTGGCAGACCGTCAATCGAGGTTATCCGGCAAGCTTTCCAAGCTAACTGGAACATTAAGGGACGTGCGACTTTGAGTGAGATTTGGGATGGCAGACATCTCATGATTATCCTAGACTCGGAGGAGGACATGATCTCTGCTATGACAAGTCCATTGCGGAAAGTTCAGCATGCTCTTTTTCGATTATTCAGGTACTCCTATGAATACAACCCCCGTCATGAATCCACTGTAGCGGTTAAATGGCTGCGCCTCCCTGGCTTACCTCCCCCGATATTCCATCGTAACTATATTTGAGCCATTGTTAACTCCTTTGCGGACTTCCTTGATGTGGATGATCGGACTAAGGCGTGCGCTACCATGAGGTACGCGCGTGCATGCGCTGAAATAGACGTCGCCCACCCTATTCCGAGCAAAGTCTGGATTGATCTGCCCGATAACAAAGGGTATTGGCAGGAGATTGTGGTGGAAGGGAACCTTGCATACTGCTCTCACTGTCGAATCCATGGACATGACCTGCTTAAATTTAGGAAAAAGAAATCGGCTAAACAACATATTATCCAGGCTCATGGCACAGAGAAGGAAAGACCAGCTGTTCCAAAGAAGCAGCATGAGTCAGAATGGATGCTGGTAACCCACAAGAAGAAGGTCACTAACCCAGGAGCCGAATCAGGCTATGGACCAGACCTGTTTTACAAAGCGACCAAGATCAGCCCTGAGATAGCTCCGGCTGTGGAGCACAACATAGCTTCTGTCGAGGCCCATGTGCCTATATCTTCTGCCCCTCTATCTCATGCTGACGCTCAGGTGAAAGAAAACTATGATCAAAAGCACCCTCAACAACAGGAAATGCCTCTGATGGATGATGATCCTAGACCATCAAATGAAAGTCCCCAAGAACCCCGTCTGTTAGCACCAAATCTGCTGAGCCTTTGGATGGAAATACGCATAAGCAGACTAATACAAGTTCCAAACCAGGAGCACCTATCGATGGAAAATCCCAGACCCTTAGGGAAATCCTCAAGTACCCCAAACTTTCTCTACCGGTGAAGGCCGCTGATACTACCTCGCAAGAGGACCCTAAATCTGCCCCTCAAGCTAAATGTTCCCAATGATTAAAATCATATGCTGGAACATCAGGGGTACCCAAAGTGGAGGGACCATGACCTACCTATCGCTTCTCCTGTCGCAACATAATCCTGATATGCTTGTTCTCCTTGAACCAATGTCGGACAATAGTAGTATCGATGCTTATCGCAAAACACTCATTTTGATCATGCGTGTCATGGGGGGCAGCTCAATGACAAGATTTGGATCTTCTGGAAAAATCAGGTGCAAGTTTCCGATTTTAATTGCTGCACTCAACATGTTACTTGTACTGTTTTGGCTCATGATGCTGCTCACCCTTTGCATGTTTCCTTTGTTTACGCCCAGTGCAAGAGACATGATCGTCTGCAGCTCTGATCGGACTTATCTAACCAAGCAGATAACCTTTCTGGCCCCTGGATTGTGTGAGGGGACTTCAACTGTATCGCCCACGCAGGGGAGAAGAGGGGCCGCATCCCTTCTCAAACCGGGTCGATGACGGACTTCAATAGCTTTCTTATGAGAGCTGGGCTTAGTGATATTGGCTATACTGGAAATAATTTCACTTGGTATAACAATAGGCAGGGGGAGGAACCTATCTGGGAGCGCCTCGACAGATTCTTGATCAATGGTTCTTTCCTGGAGCATCACAACATGCCTCAGGTTACTCATCTTCCTATGGCGCACTCCGACCATTGACCTATGCTTTTCGAGGAGGTTGCGGACGTCCGTAAGAAAGCTAGATTTCATTATCGTCGTATATGGGAGTGTCACCCTGATTTTCATAGCTTTGTCTCCCAATTGTGGCAAGGAACTCATAGTAGAAACCCGCTCCAGAACTTTGCTCTAAAGCTGATCCATATTCGTAAAGCTTTAAGGAAATGGAACTGGGAGGTCTTTGGAGACTTCAGAGTCAAGGAGCGCACGCTATTAGAGGAGATTGCTAAGGTTGATAACAGCTTGCTGAACAATTGGACGGCGGATTCATTCAACTTGCTAAAACAGAAGCGAGTTCAATTAGAGGAAATTCTAGTGCATAAAGAAGAGCTCGTAAGAGAAAAAGCTAGAAGTGCTTGGCTCCGGGATGGGGATCGTAATACGGCTTTCTTCCATGTTGCTACTCGTGAACGCAGAGGCAGGAACATGATAAATCTTTTGCGGGAGGATGGGGCTTATACCTCTGATAGAAACGTTATTGGGGAGGAAGCGGTCCGCTTCTATCAGACCTTATTTACAGGGTATTCAGAACCCCCTAGCATTGATGATTTGCGTGAGTGTCCTTGCAAGATCACGGATGATCAGAATATGCTCCTTACTGGCCCCCTACTGGTATTGAGATTTTAGAGGCTCCCAAAGGTATGAATATTAATGGTGCGCCGGGGCCGGACGGTTTCTCCATCCCTTTCTACATCCATTTCTGGGATGTTATCAAAGAGGACTTTACCAAAGCTATCAGAGCTTTCTTTTACGGCCTGCAACTTCCCAAACCTTGGACTTCCACTACTCTCATCCTGATCCCTAAAGTCCATAATGCTACCCGTATTGATCAAATGCGCCCCATCAGCCTTTGCAGCGTCTGTCACAAGGTCATCTCCTGCATTCTCAATACCAGACTCGCTCCCTTTCTCCCTCGGATCATCAGTGAGGAGCAGGGGGATTTATTCCTGGCCGGAACATCCACTCCAATATTGCCCTGGCTCAAGACTTGACTCACGACCTGCAGAAGAGGGGTCGTGACGGCAATGTCATTATCAAGCTTGACATGTCTAAAGCGTACGACCGGGTGTCCTGGTCCTTTCTCATCCGCATGCTTCGTGTCTTTGGTTTTAACGAATCCTGGTGTGACCTCATTTATCGGTGCATCTTAAACATCCATTACTCGGTTCACTGGGATGGTCAGTCGTTTGGATTTTTTAAATCGACGCGTGGGATTCGTCAAGGTGACCCCCTTTCCCCGAGTCTTTTTATCCTCACCATGGACTGGCTTTCTAGGGCCCTCAATGCTGACATCCGGAATAAGGTCTCTAAAGCCTTTGACACAAGACGACATGCGTTGGATATATCTCACCTGATGTTTGCGGACGACATCCTGATTTTTTCAAAAGACTGCCCCGTCTCGACCTCTAACCTTATGCTCACTATTCGGAAATTTTGCAAGCTGTCTGGGCAGATGTTAAACCCCAACAAGAGCAGCATTTTCTTCTCCAAGGACATCTCCGAGGCCCGCAAGCGGCAAATCCTGGACCTTACACAGTTTAAGGAAGGTGACCTCCCGACGTGATTGAGATCTTCGTGAAGGATTGTGATTGTGATTGGAAAAAACCCTAGCAGAGCGGCGCACATCGGCGATCTGAGTTTCCTCGACGGCGCTGGCCGTTTTCGCATCGTTGCTTGAGCGGCGATGGCGACGCAACCCCCGTCCGCCACTCTCGTTACCCCCATTGACCCTAAGCCGCCGGACCAAGCCGCCGATAAGATTTCCTTTGCGGCTAAGCTGG